>VYZW01040225.1:3430-35694 GCA_013401315.1 Balaeniceps rex | reverse complement strand
ATCTACATGACAGCCTCCAAAAGATTAATTCACAAAATACAATTCAGTCTGTAAAATTATAGTTAGAACTATGAAATTAAAGGATCGGTTGAAAAACATACCTGTACGGCCCAAAACACTGACCTACCCTTGTTACAAACAATACCAAAGACTGGTATTTTTAAAAAAAAAAATCTTCTCTTTCAAAAACGGTTGCTAAGTGACAAAGACCTACTAGTATCCTGTCTCATTTATAAAGGAAAAAGGTGAAACAGCCTCAGAAAGAAAAGAGAAAGAATGCCTAATTGACCCTGAACATCTGATTGCCATATTAAGAGAAGAAGATAAACCACATCCTTATGTGGTTTACCTTAAGGAGGAGACAATAAATGTCTGCTGTATCTGGCTAAGGAACCTAGCCCATCTGTAAGACTGAAGAATTTCCTTCTGACAGCAAGTTTAGCCAGCAAGCAAATTGTAGGTTATATACCTTGATTGCTACAGTATTTACTATCTGAAGGATCAGACTAACTAGTAGAATTAATTTACTTTTCATAAAGTCAGCGTTTAGTACATAAATTTCTTGTATGTGAGTTGATACGGTATTTTTGCTTTATAAAAACTCTATGCCGAGGAGTAGCCCTTTAACTATACGCAGCTCTTGAGGAATTCAAGTGGAGCTTCTGGAGCCAGATCGTAGGAACGCTGATGGATAGAGGCTGCTAGAAAAATCTGAATTCTCCACTGGTGGCACTGGTATTGGTGCCCTGGCACCTGGCTGAACTCCCAGCTTTACCTCAGAATGAAGACGAGTGGTTTCCCTGAACAGTCATGTTTTCTGTCTGTGAACTCACGAAACTGAAGCCCGGATCTCTACCTTTTGAGATACATACAAAATCTGCAAATTCCAGACTTTTGAAGATTTTCATATGTGGCTCTGAGTGCTGGCCATCCTGATTTCTAAACTGTACTGATTAAAGGAGACATACTTCAGAAATGTGGCAAACTGTTACGAGAAGATCCATTTCAGTCATCCCAGAAAAAGAAGAGACACATACTCCAGTATAGCAAATTGTCGATTAGTCTAAAGCCAAACCTAGGTGGACAAATCACAGTTTAAGATTCATCCCAAACATTTTAGGGACACTTAAATCATAAGGAGAATACAATAACTAGCAAGAGCTTTAAATACATTATTAGTAAATATGCTGATATAAGGCTTCAGAAAAAGTGAATTTCGGCCAGTGAAACATCAGTATATTTTGCATATAGTAACTAAAATGAAATGGGCAAGAAGTACAGTCAGCACTCTTTCTCATTATAGGAATACTTTAGACATGAGAAGTTTCACAAACTGGCTTATCCCTTCCTCTGTTCTTAACTCTCTTTTTAATAGTCTGCTGATGCATATTAGAATTTAATTATACCAATTAGTACTGCCACATCAGACATATGATGTAGCTTCAATTAGGAGGTACCTAATGGATATTAGTACAATTTGGCTTTGTAATTAAAGTTCTAAGAGCAGTGAAAATTCAACATTATGATTACAAAACATTAAGACAACACTGATGGCTTTGAAATTGAATATTTTAAAAATGACACCATAAATTATTCTTAAAAAATATATGTATCTGAAATGAGTATTGAGCTGTCTGCATCTCAATGCATAAGATGATGTTGCTATCTCCATTTTTAACATTTAAAATATTCTTTATTAAATCATGGTTTTCTGTGATTAAATCATGTCCATTGTAACATATTCTGTCAAGTACCACTTCTATTAAGAAGCTTTTCAGAGGCCTTTTGCAATTTTTGTCATCTCCTCCTTAGGAATCAAGCGTACTGACTCCACTAAATCAAGAAAAGCTTACCCTGATAGAGCTTTGGTTTGGAAATGACAGCAGAGAGGTCCAACTCTTCTGCCTCTCCAGCTTCTTCTCACCAACACTTCATAGAATCCACTTCTTCTGTGATGAAGGAGTATTACAATTTTTCTTCTCTTAGCCCCAGCAAGAGCAGGGACAGCAAGAAACCACTCTTACAGAACTACTGTCCAATGACTTCTACTGGCAAAATTAATACTAAATTTAAAAAATCCTGTGAATTGATTGTTTTTGCTTATAACCAAGGAGCAACTTAATTTCAGTTTTACTGATTGCCGATCACGCTTCTCTTGAGTCATTATAGCGCATGATGTTATTTGATGCGAAGTACAAACACACTGACCATTCCAAAATAACATTTTGCCAAGTGATGCTAGCTCAGAGATGATTTGACAAAAGCACTTAGAGAAACCATAAATGTTATAGCAGTAATTAAAAAAAAAAATCATTAAAAAGATGAATTACCGTCTTCATTACTGTGTTTGTTTGGTGGTGTCTTAAAAACTAAAATCAAGTGGTAAACTGCAAAGGATCTGCTAAACATTCACTCTACCAGAAGTGTAGCCACAGGTGATACTGGACTGGGATTGACGGTTCTGTGCTCCCAGCTTCCACTGTCACCCAGAGGATGATGAAAGACAGCAGGACGAGGGAAGGCATTACAGTAGGAAGAAACTAAGCATGAAAAAGTGTCGTACTGAATGTGACATTCAGAGAGGCTAAGTTGACGCTACTTGATGGGGTGATGCTTGATATCTCAGTCACCCATATCAGAGCCTGTGTCAGGAATTGCTGCAGCTCCTCTCTAGCCCACATGCCCACGGCTTTCCTGTATGTAAAAACAAAGGAGGGAAAAAGGGGAGTCATGCTTGTCACCAGCTCTCAGTATGATACGGAGTTGTGACACGCTGGGCACTGGGGAATGTACCACCATATTGTATACAGCAATAGCCAAACTGTAGTCTGACTGTGATGCATCTCATATAATCTAGAGACCATACGAGGAATCTTTTAAGTTTCATCTTGCTACCTGACAGGCTGACCTGTTTCATGAGCTTTCCTTATCCCCATCAATCATAAATTAGGTTCAGGAGAAAACTGCAATCAAAGAATTTGCAAAAAGACCCTCCTGCAGTATGAGATGCAATGTGGAAAAGTTCGTGACCTATATTCCCATAAGAACATAACAGAACAGTTAGGTTGATGTGCTACAAAACCCTTTCAGAGAAAGCATGGAACTGCAAGTTTTATAATGGCAAACTATTCTTGTGCTTCCCAGATAAGATGTGCTTCCTAATTATGATATAATTTAAGTTTTTTGACTTGGATCTTGCATGATAAGCATATTAAATTGCCATGATGGGCTACAATTTATCGTGATCATTAAAAATGAGATATTCAAACTGTGGTTGGTCATTAATCATGGTCAGTAGTATAACAAATAAATGGAGTGTAGTGCATCTTGGGAATCTATGAAAAATAATTAATTTGAATTGCCAAAAAGATAGAACAGATGAATACTTATGTACAAAAGCAAAACATAAACAGATAAACAGCATAAACCCTATCAAATATGATTTTGAAGTATTTTCATTGCTGTCAGTGTTCCCATGCCTCTGCCCAGAGCATTTACAGATACATTATTAAAAACTCTCCCAATAGAAAAATACCAACTAAGGTAGCTAGCATTTTGCATGTAGGCATTTTTCCTTGAATTCATTGTGCAAATTTTACTGATAACTCGTTTTATCTTCTGCAAAATTGGAATAAAAGTATGTGGCAAGTTCTGCAGTTTAATTAATACTTATCAAAGTACTTTAAGACCTTCTGCTGAAAGGCTGCAATAGGTTGGGCATGAAGACACTGAGCTTCTAGGCTGGCAGAATAGCTAAATGTGGATGTTACAGCTTCCTTAACGTTTAGCTACACTATAAAATGAGTGAAAAAATTTCCCACAACTCTGGGGAAACCCACTGGATTGAGAATACTAGGAAGGTTTCCTTGAAAAATTCCCAACCTCCTCCTCCTCCGCTACTGGGATAAGGAGGGAATTTAGATATCCAAAGACTTACCTGGGGAAAGCGGTAATGGAGACTGGACTTAGTCCATTTTGGCTAAAAAGCCTCATCTTACAAATGAGACCAAAACCCAGTAAAAATATCTTTACATCTTCCAAGGCATCCAGACTGTGTCTGCAATAAAAAGAGAACACACCGCAGTCGATGGCTAAAACAGTCAGTCCACGACCTGAGGCAAAGATCCCAAGGATCCCCACATTTTCCATGTCCATTAAACGGATGTTATTCCACAGAGGCCTGGAGGGCATCCAAGGTCTGACTGACAACCTATTGATTATTGCAGTAGGCTGGCTATCACAGGAAGAAACTTCCAGAATGCAGTTTGGTTTAAAAGTCTTACTTGATTGTTTGTTTGTTTTAAAGCTCAGTGGGAAGTGGAGGCTGATACAAGAGGGTTCTCATTTCTCATTGAAAATGAGGAAAGTAGTAGACGTTCTGAAGTTCAGGTCTTCCTTCTCAAATTTACGTAATTATTGTGCCATTTACAGAAAAGTATGCTAGTCCAATTTTAAACTTTATATTAATCACTGCTGCCTTTTACCCATATTTTCAAAGGTAGAGCCCATTCTCAGATGATTTTTACCATTAAATTACAATATTTATAAAATTAAATCCTTGGGTAACCTGAAAAAATCTGAGCAGAAATAGTTACTAAAGGAACGGGGCCCTCTTACAATTTTCCTCTCCATATTCATATAACTAAGGCTCATGCTGATCAAAATCCTATTTGTTTTTTTCTTAAAGATAACCTGTGGGAAACAGGGAGAAGAGAAGGGCGGGGGAAACGTTGCCGTATGCTGAGAAGAAACAGGTATAACGAAATTTGCCACCTAAACTGCAATCTTACGCATAGGAGAAAAATTAATTGAATTGTTCACCTAATGCTAATTTACTGCACAGTTCTGGATTTTCATGGTTTTGCACAAGGCCAGATCAGAATTATCAAAAACATACAGCTCTTATTTGTCTACAGCACAGAGCCACAGAGTATTAAGGCTCAACTTTTCATAAATGATCATTTCGAAATACGCAAAAACTAGCAGGCTGCAGGTATGCGGGGCTGGGAAACTTGAACTATATATAGAATTCTCTAGTGTTCTAGATTAAAAAAAAAAACCTCTCAAAACCATGAAAACTGCTCACCCTTTGAAAACTATAATTACCTTTCAAACAGTTACTGAAACCTTGTTCAAAAGGTAACATTAAATGGTGACAGCTATTGTTTTGGACAAAAAAAAAAAAGTTGTTTTTTAGATCAAGGTTTTGTAGTAAATTATTTGGTAGACAAAGATTCTCATTGCTAACTGAAAGTAGGCATAGTTGCTACTCTAAAAATAGAAGGTATTTGGGGTACTTTTAAAAAAAAAACCACAACATTTTGTGAATAGTTAGGGACTGCGTTCTTTTGACCAATTTAAGCGAATGCTTGGTTTAAAAAAATAACGTAATGCCTGAAAGTTCAAGTTCATACAAAGGGAGTCTGTTCCATTGTCTGTCCCTTTAAGAAGAGAAATTGCTCCAGACTTCTGTTCGGGAGACATCGCACTGAAGCATATTTTTGTAGCTATTATATAAGCACGAATAAAAGGCTCTTTTCTAAATGGTGATGAGGTGCCTTTTTAAAGCACATGAAGATGTTTGTCTTTTTGAATTGTACCCGATGCAAAATGATGTCAGGTAGAAGCAAACAGAAGTGAGACTCAGCCACATTTCAGATGTGACTACGTGGTGCTCTGCAGCAACAGCTGTGCCCTGGTGAAAAAGTTCATGAAAAAATGGCCAGCATTTGCAAAGAGAAAAAAAAAAATTATCACCCCTGCAAGAATTGTTGAGGACCAGATGTTAAAATCCAGTACGGTCTGTTTATTTCAGAAGAGAGTGTTGTAAAAAATGTTAATCATGTCTTTTTATGCGGTTTAGGTTGTTCTACTTGACTGTTTTACGGACTGATATTGGTATTAAATTGTTGCACTGCAACTAAAGTAAGCCTGTTACAGATCAATACAAAAGTAATAGCTATCAATACAGGGTGAAATTATTAAAGAAAGTAGGAGGGTACTATGACTTTCACTTGTATATAACATGTCGTAACACAGAAGAAAATAAAGAGAAAAATTGTAATCAGGGATCAATATGAAATTATCCTCCCACATATTGGCAGGAATGATTCTTTGAAAAGCGTAGCAGGATCTAATGGAGAAAAACCATCCTGGAAGAACCAAGCAGCACCCTAACCTGCCCATGTAACACTTTGATCAAGGGAAAATATGCAAAGTTCAATTTCGTACCGCACAGCTGTACCAACACAAATCTAAAGTAATCCTGATTAAATAGTGACTTAAACTTGCGTGACTGCAAACACAACTCAGGGCAAGACTCAGGCCTCCCAGGCTCCCGCTGGACTGGAGAGCAAGACGAGCCGCTTGGCACACAGGGAAGGCTCTTCTGTTATCATTTCTCTTAAGAAGAAAAATGCTTTGGGATAAAACTGGCTGGGCTGGTGGTGGATTCAAGGTCCATGTTCAGAAAAGGTTGGGCTGGAAGCCTTTGCTCCAGGCGTTGGAGGGGATGGAGCGCCCGAGCCCAGGCAGTCTGTCCTGCTGGGACGCCGCATTTCAAAAGTCACAGAGCCTGGGCAGGCAACTCCCAGGGGTCCCCTCCTCTGAGACAGCGATGTTGTGGTTAATACCATCGGCTTTTCAACACTTCAACGCCATTTCAGTCCAGCTCTATCCTTAGACTACACACAGAAGGGCTGATACTAAAAGAGGAGGAACACTTGCGTTTGAAATGCCAGAACCTTTGACTGCTAGCAGTAAACAGAAATCTGAACTAACTGCATTAAAATGGAAAGCAAAACACAGTGAGCCCGACTGCACCATCTATTCAAAACATCAGAGGGAGCAAATAGTGGATGAACATATTTTTTAGATGTTTTTCATTCCGTAAGGTCAAAGAACTTCACAAATAAAGGGGTCCGAGAATATTTTTGCTTTAGGATTGATATGAGAATTTTACAAACCGAGGCGTGTGGAGAGACAGGGTCAAAAGCTACTGTCTTTTACAGCAGGGTAAATCCTAGCATTGCTCTGGATACATGGACAATGTCATAAAGGAGAGAGCAGAGCCCTGCCCAGCTCTGGGTGACTTACCCTCTGCCTCGTAGCAAAGCAGTGGGGCTGCATGGATTAAAGTCGGTTCCAGGGGGTTGATGTAAGTGCTGGATAAAACGATATGCAAGCAGACAGTAGAGTGCTAAAGGTACAGCAGTGTCCTGACAGAAATCCCTTTGTGGAAATTTAAGGAAGCATGCAACACTATATTTTATCTTCTGCTTGGACTTCAGAAGAACAGAGGATTTTGTGACTGCCAAACCAGTGTTTTACCTCTTCTGCTCCTGGGTGTTTCTTCCTTTTAACCTTGTGCTGATACTTTCAAGAGATATTCAAAGCAGATGATTTTACAGATGCTCCTGACTGAGCATAGCCTAACAAATTTACCTTAACACAATATAATATAGTTTACTGAAACCTCAAGCAGATACAGACATCTGCCGTACACAGGACACTTTTCCTGTAAAATTTTGCCAATGCTATACCTGAAATACTCATTTTCAGTAATATTCACGTATCCCCTTTCATGTTTTGAAAGTGTCAAGATGCTAGCAGCCGTTAAATATTATTTAAAATGATTTTTCATTAGGTTTTCAGCGGCCTTCATTCCAAAGAGAAAATTAGATTGTAGTAAATAAGATGGCAAATGAAGAGGTATTTGGTATTGAAAATAGTTTTTCTTTTTCAGTCAGGTCATACAGCTAGCAACTCTGCATTCAGAACAGCGCATACGTGCACGTATGGGTGAGTACCTGACCTGCCTGTCCATAGGTTCAGCAGATTGACCAGAAGTCTCCCCACCATTCTGTAATAATGAAAATCTCCAAGGACAAAGCTGTTTGCAACGGTCCAAATTCCCTTAATGCGTTAGGCACTTCGCTAGTGGGTAGTGTCCTCTTACTAGTTTTATCACCACTGATCTCTAGAGCAGGTCTAGTGTGTGTGGCCCCGATGTGGAAATGGTTACCACGCTACAGATGCGATGATCATGCAGTTGATGACCAATGCAACCGGTAAGAAATTACGTGATATCTCCAGTGACTCTAGGCATCACAAGCCACAACATAACTCAAAGACAGTCCTGGTCGCTGTGCTTGGAAACAGCTGCATGGTAATATCAGCATGCCACTATTAGCTGTGTCCTTGAACTCACCGGTCCATTCCATAAGAGACCTTCCCTTTCACTAGCTGATTTTTGCTATTAACGCTGTGAGAATAAAATGTTGGTGAATGAACAGCAACAACAGAAAAAATCCCAGCTGAATTAAATTATTATTTGTAAGACATTCTGAGATATTGATCTGCCTGACTTATAAGTAATTCATGCAGTTTAGTGCTGAACAAAAGGTACAATTTTAAGAAAATATGCTGTAGGGCATAACTTGTAGAATAATTAAAAACTTAAAATGACTTCTTTTGACTTAACACCTTCACTTGCACTTCAAAATAATGTTACATGACTCGATAGTATAATGACAAGAGGTTTATGGAGAAAATTAGGAACAGTTTTTTCGCATTAGGCCTGTGAGAATTTCTCTTGTATAATCTGATCGATACTTTGCTTCTCCCTTTGACTTTCATATACTGCGGATCATTTAAAATAAGTAGACATAAAAGGAATAAAGAAAAGGCCGGTCCATTTAAATATTCAAACATAGCTATGCTTAGAAAATGTAGATTCAGTTATTACTCTCATAAAAATTCTTAAAAAATGTGAGCACGACATAGTCTGTGAAAGGTCTTCCTTTTTATGCTACCAGCCATCCAAATCCTTGTGTTGGATATAAATGTATTTGTAACGCCATAAACGTGGGCAGGAGGGGAGGAGTGGTGAAAGACGAAGATTGATAGGAAATGACCTTAATAAGCTTTACAGATTGTTTAATCTCAGGAAAAAAAAAAAAAGTTAGAAGCTAAAGATCCATTAGAAATATGCCTAATTTGTGGTTTAACCCCACGTTTGACATTTAACTTGGTTTTACTGATTCCTTAATCCTTCTGGCCTTCAAGCCAAAATATCTTTTAATTAAAAAGCTATAAATGTGCCCCTTTGGCCATCTCTTAAATCTGCAATCCTCTTAAATTTCCCCTCAAAAGCCTAATCCCCTTAGTTCCTTAGAGAAAAGCCCTGGCTCAGCAAGGCTGTGGCACAGCGCCCAGAAGAGCTGAGCAGCCTGGCCGGACTCTGCGCCGGGTGGACAGGAGCCTTCTGCTCCTCACCTCGCCCAGACTGGCTTGGGCACTCACCCACAACGGGTCCATGAGTCAGGAACAGCATAAAGGGGTCCGCAGAGGTCCTTCTCGGGCTGACTAGTCATCGGGTATAATGCCACTGCTCTCTGCTCAGCACATGGAGGGGCGTCCCACCGAAACCCATGGCAGATCTCTCCTGGTATGCTGGGATCTAGGATGTCACCCGAGGTGTTTCCAGAAGCCTGAACACAGTGAGACTGCTGCTTTTTGTGCAGCTCAGACAGTGCTGTACCTATCCGCCACCCAGCCTGGACCCTGGTGCGATTATTAAACATCAGTATGCAACGCAGGCAGGGAAATAGGATAGGCTGCTAAATTTCTGGTGTATCAAACAATGAATCCTTTCTCTCCAGCATCATCTTTTTAGTAACAATTATACCAGCCAGATCCTTCATATAGACCAACAGATAAATCTTGAATAGCTCAGTCTTTGGATTTTTAATTTCCATCACACACTTTTAGTATCAATAGGAAATAAAACCAGCCACATTAATTCCAAACTATAGTTCAAAAGAACTGAGACAAAAGGTAATATCTATGAGATATGCAAGGGAAAACTGCATTTTCCTGAAAAGATTTTTTTTTCCTGTTTTTGAAGAAAACACATTTGTACTTAACGGGGGGTGGGGGGGAAAGGGTTTATATGCTGTGCCAAATTATTGTTCTGTCGCAAAATTAAAAATCAAGATTAGAAGCCAACCATATTTCTCAAACATGACATGTTCTCTACACCATATGCTCTGAAGAGAGATTCATTTAATTGTTTGGAACAAGTCCATATAGCTGTCAAATTCCAGGACTCCACCCAAAGTCATGTAATAGGTTTCTTCAAGGTGCATGGCATCACATTATGCTGTTTTCCAGATTTGAATTACATTCCTCAACATAAAAAGACATTGACAGCATCTCAGTCTGATAATAAATACCTAACCTCAGAAGGCAATGAGAGCCAGATCAGTGCTTCAGTGCTAAAAATGACAACACAGAATAAGGTCCTTAAATCATCCATACTAAATATAGAGAATTAGGTACCTAAGAGGGGTGTTCACAATAGCCAGCCTGCTGGGAAACCAAAACCAGCCAGACCAAGGGAAATTGTAATTCAAAAGGCAATAACTAAATTGCATGTTACAGAACAGAAATCATCTCCTTGGGAAGCAGTTACCCACATCCAAGCAGGTTGCCTGATACCCAAAACTGGGCAACTAAAGTCTGAGCAAAGCACCAGCTGAATGCAGCAAAAATTTCTTTGCCCTCTTAGAAGCAGCCTAGCCTGATCCACTTGCTCCCAAAATCACGTATGTTTGGGACAGACCAGCGTGCACCTAAACACTGGCCAAAGCAGCCTGAAGGGGCTTGAGCTTTTAACCAAGCCTAGTTAACAGGACAAAATATAAGATGGTGTCATCTGTGGAAATGCGATTCACCTTTTACACGGCAATCTAGGGAAAGAACTAGCAGGGAGAAAGCAAAATGAACAGACCCGGTGGGAGCACCTGAAATGTTTACTTGCATGTGTTTTC
This sequence comes from Balaeniceps rex, assembly GCA_013401315.1. Lineage (NCBI taxonomy): Eukaryota > Metazoa > Chordata > Aves > Pelecaniformes > Balaenicipitidae > Balaeniceps > Balaeniceps rex. The sequence continues at coordinate 24,862 of VYZW01040225.1, read as the reverse complement.
TCATTATGTTTAAAAGCCATTTCCACTGAGAAGGAGGGGAAGCGGAGAACAATCTGAGTTACAGTGGTGTATTGTGTGTTTCTGGGCCAGTTACACTTTAGAGTCTGCTTCCAGTACTGAGATACAAAAGGGGCTTTTTTAGGAATACAATTCATTGTTCACTGAGTCTACTCTACACTGTGAAGTGAAAAACCTGTTTCAGAATTACCTACGAAGTACGAGAAGAACTGCAGAATCCATCCTATAAGAGTCAACCATTGCTGTATGCAACAGCTGAAATAGCAGAAACCATCAGCAAATACTTAGCTAGAGATGGTAGCAGACTGAGAAACAGAGTTGGCAAGGGAGCAAGAGAAAAAGCACCTCAGGTCGCAAAATCAAAGGCACCTTAAGCTGGGCTCTGTAACCCATCAGGATAGGTTATAAAACCCTTGAGTCCTGCTGTGACTGAGCCTTACTTCACAAGAGGAGAAGCACCAGCTGTCCTAGCATTTCCCTCAATGACAGAAAAGACCGTGCAGTAGTTATACTTCAGGAATTAAGTATTATGTCTTTAGCGTTATTGAGTATTATATAGTTTGCTGTGGGTTTCTTTTCTCCTGCAATAAAATGTTATTTATTAACCAAATGCATGCTTGCTTGCTGTGTCTATATTAATAAGTAGCGTGGCAGAACTGGAAGGTGGAGTAGTTGATGCTGAGAACCCCATGTCCATGTGCTATCCCTCTGCTCCAGGGATTTTACTTCGGACAAGCTATAGCCTGGTTCTGTGGGGCTGGCATTCATTAAGTGTTGGGGCACACCGGTGGATGCCGGGAGCACAGCTCTGAGTTTGCTTCCACTCAAAAAGAAACCGACTCAAATGTTCCAAGCTCATTCTTCAAAGTAAACCACAATGCAGTAAGTGGAGGGGAGATTCGATTCCAAACTTCATGCCTGTTTTGAGGTAAAATGCTAATGCAGGCTCATCCTGAGCACTACAAAGTTTAGACATGTTATTCTTTCCAGTGTTTCTGGGTCAGGAGGTCCCACCAGAGTTTTACTAGCATGCCTTTTAAATTTGAAACCATTGTTCTTGCCACCCATCAAGACCTAGCAGAAGAGCAACGCTTATCAAAATCATGTCTTTCAGAAAATGTTAACAGAAAATATTTGTGAGGGATGGAAAAGGACCTGTGTTTATTTTGGCCAGGCTGCTCACTGAATAATGAACAGCATCTGGCTGAAACGAGAACCTTCCCAGCCTCTTTCAAGGGCTGACCACCATTTTTTTTTTTCTCTTTCCAAAATAAAGTAGGAATAATTATAAAGCACAACACAAATAAAAACTGTTCTTATTCAGTAGCAAGTATTTTTACAGAAAGTGGAATAAAAATGCGTTCAAGGTCTCTTCTGTCTAAACACACTTGAAGCCCACTTCTACCCTGTTCGTCCCCTTGGGGATGCTCGAGTGCCCCAGATCCTAAGCCCTTCCTTACCTGACCACCATTTGATGCTGTCTTTCCCAGCCACCCAATGACCCCACTTCAACAGGAAGGACACAAGATACCCATCGGGTGCAGCGGGTCGCTCCCAGCTGCAGTCAAGTCCTCTTGGGCAGGGGAGGGCCAGGCTGCTGCTCCTTGGGAAGCAACCCGTGCTGGTCAAACCACAGGCTGCAAAGGTTGACCTCGGTGCTGACGGCTGCGCACCGTAGGTGTAGATTACTCCTCTTTAATTGCTAATCAGAAAACCTGACCAGAGCTGGCCCGGTTTCTGCAATTCCTTTAGGGATTCTCTGGATAGTACGGATGAATAGCCATTAATATCTGCAACCAAATGCACACTCATCAACCTTTTGTCTCCTTACCTTAGATAACAACATTATTTGGATGCAAGGATACAGTTTAAAGAAAATAACAGTATTTTGAAAGCCTTGTATCAAACCCTAGTGCTCATGCTCCCTTTATTAAAGAATATTACATATTAAGTTCTGTTCTGAATTAGGTTTGACATTGATTTCAGTTTTAGACTTCTCTTTATATATTCATGGACGTTGTTGTTCTTTTGAAATTTAACAATGTACGTACTATGTTAATTTACTTTACGTTAGGCTTAATTTGATAGCACTAGGTGCTAATGAAAAAATTCTCAAAAGAAACTCGTGAGTCTTTCTAAAAATGTGTTGCTGCACATCAACATACTGATAGTTACTGGTATTTTTTATGAAAGAAAAGCACAGGGTTTAACTGTGTACCTTCCATAATTTCTGCATGATTCTACTCCTTTGAGCAAACCCGTATTTGTGTTGTAAATAGTTTACAGATAAACACTTCAGAGGATCCTTTTTCTGTGCCTAAATGGAAATGACCTTCTCTGAATTACAGACCAATACCTTTCCTCTTTTCTTTGCTCATTGCATGGAAGCTCTTAAAAGCATTATAAATCGTTAAAAGCTAATGGCTCCCATCTAGCTTTTTACCTTCAACACAGCTCTAAAAAAGGAAGTTAAATTATATTTTCTACTTATGATTGTCAGTTGAACTGCATCCATCTCTCTCTGCATCTTCTTATGTATTTCTTCCAATAATTGCAACATCCAGCTTTCACTACATTCAATATTTCTAGACATAATGCATACATATTTATATTTATCTTAAAAGGCTATGATTTGGAATGCACCTGACATTACCATAAGTAACTTCTTCACTGTAAAACATCATACTAGTACCTAGTATATACCAAACTAAAGCCCACATGGATCCTCGAAAAGGAAGTTATATTTGAAGCAACTGCTGGTCATTGCATTACAGCTGAGTAAGACATAGGCTCTTTATAACTGTAGAAAAAGGGAATGATGAGGTCTAAGATAAGGTAGAGGGGCAGATACATGGTGTTACAGAGAAACTTCCCATTAAATAACATGGAAAAGCTAACATTTCTTTACTATCATAAAAGACTCTCCCCCTGTTCTTAACTTCTTGCCAATACACTAAATAAAATCACGGATTAACGCTGAGATAAATGACTTCTTTTTTAAGAAGGGAGTACATTCTGTTGTATGTCTGCACAAGACCTTTTTCAAAAGGCTTCCAAAGACCAGCTTGTTCTAGAGCTGGTGGTACTGTTGAGTACACAAGCATATAAATGACTAGAGTGTATGTATTGCTGCATATACACAGGAAACCTAGAAATGAAAGTGTCAATCAATCACACTGGTTATTTATATTTGTATTCACGTTTATATGTATTCAACAGCACAGTCAGCCCTAACCCGTTACTTTTCACTATATTGTCACTCTCTTTTATGCTACACCAGTATAGGATTCTGTTCTCTGTCCAAACTAGCATGTTTTTATAGACATTTCTTGAAGGAATTCTACATCTATATACACTGAACTCCTGTGACATCACAATGTAACAAAAGATGTCATTCGGCCCGTCGTGCTAACTTGTTTACAACACCACCACCGAGACAGAAGAGGAAGTTGGAAGAGAGATGTGCATCTTCAGCTGCCTATCTACACAAACATATTTCTCTTTGGCATCACTAGTGCTCTGACCACATGTATGGATTTGTTTAGACTCAGACCTGAAGACAGGCAAAAACATTTTTGGCAGATTTAGTATCTCGCCTCATAGAGAAGACAGTTACTGTAAATCACTGGCTAGGGGACTGATGTTATAATCTTGCTCTGACTTAGATAAAATTATTTATATCTATATCTGAACAATCTGAATGAACTTGTCAGTGTATTATCTGGGGATAAGAGATGTAAATTGCCATGACCTCCATAAACTCCAGTGGTTTTGGATGTTGCACAATCTGAACTATTCCTCTCCTCTCTCACTGTCCCAGAAATGCTCTTCTTGAAAGATTATTCTTAGGACAAAATACACTCAAAATCTAAACCACGTTTATCACATAACATTATATGTCATAAATACTGATTCTAAAGGAACTGGAATAGCACAGAGGTTTTGATGTGTAGCTCTCTTTGTAGGGGTCTCTACTAGGAGGTTCTCACACAGAATGAAAATCTTCCATTTTAAGCTGTTCGGGCTGGGAAATACATCGTCTAATGCATAAACAGCACCTGGCACTCTGTGAATCCTACCAAAAACTGATAAATATATATAATAAGTAGAATTGTCCATGCCGTGCAAGAAGAATTGCAATTCTCTTTGGCTAAGGTTGTCCAGAAGAGGTTTGCTCACAGAAGCATGTTGTGGCAGACCGGGGCCTCTTAATTTCTTTTTATGTTCTGAGCCCTAGGAAACATATATGCTGGTTTTGTGGTAGTTTGGACAACTGAAGTGATTCAAGGATTAGAGGGTATGACAGAGGAAGAGCAAGCAAGGGAACTTAATTTACACAGCTTAGAGAAAAAGAGATTAAGGGGATATAAAACTGTATAAATATCTTTAAGGATTCAAGGAAATAATATCAAGGCAGGAAAAGGATTTTGTATGTTACCTAGGAAAGATTAATAAATTTACTATCCCAAAACTATAAATAGAAAGTTTTGGTTAGAGAGCAGAAAAAAATGGCTAAAGAGATTAATAAATGGAATATTCAAGCAGAGAAAACAAGTGAGGTGGCTGCACCACAACCGTAAGAAAACAGAACAATGTAAAGGCTGCTTGCAACTGTGCAATAAAAAGAGCCTGCAAAGAGCAGGCAATTGATACTAATGCCCAGTTTTTATTCTGTTAAGATGTTTAGGAACAGGGCCTTCCGAACCTAAGAAAATTTTTGTGGCTTGCTGTGGGATTATTTTTCTTTATGTGAGATGTGGAGAAGCCCAAAAGTGCCAACTTTTACAGTTTTAATAATGTTTTGCAATATCTAGAGTTTCTTCTTAAAGTTTATGTATGTGAAGACCTGGCAGCCTCTGTTGCCATTTCACCTTTCTGAGCAAAAGGAAGAAAAAACTGTCTAAGCACTCTGGAAGGACTTGCAGAACTGAAATAAAATTTGAAACACAAACCCAAAACATTTCTTATTCAAATTCTGCCTATGCTATGATTCTTGAACGCATTAGATTAGCAGTGTTGGAAAAGCAAATGGATGATCCTAAATACAATTTTTAGCTGTGTAAATCCATGAAAACAGTAAGTGCTAATTAAAATAACAGTGTTCTTAACAAAAGGACTTAAGTCAGCCACAAAGGAAAGAAGATGGATGTCTAGGGGGTTTTTTATACCCTACCCCATCATCTCCCTCTTAACTTTTGAAACCATGTGATAATGCCAACTACGTTTCACAAGGAGGTAGTTCTTCAATAGGAACTAAATTTCAGTAAGTTTAGTGATAATCAGCAGCCAAGTAGAGAAGAGAGACTCAAATAAGTGCCCTCACTGTGCAAAAAAGCAGGAAAATAAATGCACCATTATCAGCTCCGCTCAGCACGCCAGGTAGCTGATCAACAGGGATGAGGCGGCTGGTTATCCCGGGGCAACTTAGAGCTGGGCTCAGCAGGAGCTGCCAGGTGGTGGTCCAGGGATGCGAGAGGCTGCTGAGGGAACTGGCTAACGTGGAGACAGCGAAGACAGTATTTTGTGGAAGATATTCTGGACGAACGTGGTAGGAAGCTGGATGTATTGCAGCTGAGGACAGACAGGACTTGAAACATGTAGGGAACAAGACTTGAAAAGTTTCACTGGCCACAGAATGAATCTTTTTTTGGTACAAACTGGGTCATATATGAAATAACAGTTATTCGCATTTGTTCCTGTTATGTACTGAGCCTCTATGTAAACCCTCTGGAGCCTATATGCTTTAATCTAAAACCTTCTAACCCACCTTAAAAAATTAAGGGCCTGTGTTATATTGATCTTTCTGTTTAATTCCATGTTTTGAATAATACATCACAGAAGTGGCAATGCTTTTATGATATGTTGGTGTCATACATCATAACTAGCACCACTGCTCTAGTGATGTATTATCCACACAGTGGCACTAACCAGAAAGATAAATGCTGGTATATGGACAGCTACATATGTCTCTTGAGAAATAGGGATAAAGACAGATTAATTTATACACACACTAAAATCCAGAAATAAACAAAATGTCTATCTGGTACAGACTGCATACTACTTTCGGCAGGGTGTATATACATCTTTACAAAAGAAGAAGCTAGAAAGCCATATATTTGTTTTCAAGTCAAATATTCTGCAAATAAATCTTGATTCTCTGAGTGAAAGGAGCTCCGGCAGGAGGGTACAACACTGAGCACCCTTCCCTCCCTGACAGGAGAAGCTGGAGGAAGGATGGATCGTTCCACAGGTTTTTCAGTGCCTCAGCCTTTTTTCAAGAATCAATCCCTTATTGTTAAGTGTTTTCAGGATCGTGATACCCATGGTACCCACAGAAGCCCCTTTCTGTCAGCTTTCTTACATGTTGTACTGGTGCTATAGATAATTTCTGTACAATATGTTATGCTGTTCTGCCTTTGATTTTCTGTTCTCTCTCAGGAAGAGTAGAGCTGCGTTATTCTCTCATTCACATCACAAAACCCAAAGGCCGTTATTTGCCTGTAAACATACTATTTTCTTTCAGCTGCCTGCCGCCTTTGCTGAGTTCCTTGACAGTCCTGCACAGAAGGGTGTTTTGCAAAAGGGTTTCTCACTTGGGAACATTTACAGACCATTCTGCTTGTCTGGGAAATAATTTGTGTTCCCAGCCTCGATAGCTGCGAAATCGGGAGGTGCCACTATGCAGAACAGCCACGACTCATGCTGGGGTAATGCAGAAGACCCCTACGCCCTACTGCCCACCCCACCAGCGCCTGCTGCGGAGCCCCCCACGCAAAACCACCCCCTGAGAGATGCTTCAGACTAGTCCTGTCATTTTATCCGGTCCTTCTTTGTGTTGCAAAACAAACACAAACAAAAGGATTGGGAAGGGAAAGATTCATCTTTATATTTGAGTCTTATTTGTCAGATAAAATAACTGCAATATGTTCCCCCTTCCCACCTATGTAAATATAGTTGAAGAACTAAGCACGTGTTGCACTAGATAATATTTAATTAGCTCATAAACCACAATGGTTATTCCAGATTCTGTGGTCTATGAGTGAATTGTATTAATTAGGACAGGATGAATCAGCGAAGAACTAATGCACTTGACACCATGCCTGTCCTCCGAGCAGAACCAAACCCAAAGCTTTTCTGAGGCTTAAAATGCTTTGCTTGCTTTTATTAATTAATCAATCAGGACTAGACATGAAAATACCTCGAGAAAGATTTAAATTTTTCTAAATTATTCAAAACTTAGTCACTACCATAAGTAGCGGTTATAGGACAAGAACATCAGTTCCTGTGAGATTTCTAGCCTGATTTTCTGCATTTGTGCCTGAGGATAATGTTATTCTCTTGGCTTCTAGCTTGTCACCTTACTGTAAAATCACCACAAATACTTATGAAATGCAAAAGAAAACCAGCCATTGTGGGGGGAAAAAAAAAAAAAAAATTGCACGTACACAAACATATCCTTCAGCCAACTTCTGACTACTGAAATATCACCCTGTTGGAGTAAAATTAGTGGTAACAATTGATTTATCAATCGCTACTGTGCAGTATGTAATGCTAACAAGTTGGTCTGTCAAGTCTCTTAGCAACATTAAATCAGTCAGTCAGATGGTACGAGCGATACAACGAGGCATATGATAATGGAATTTTCCAGATTTGTTACACTGGCTGGGTTTTATCTCACTTTGTAGCACAACCCCTTCCTTCCCACACGGTTAAAACAACACGTCCCCTCGCTACCTCGTAGTCTGGAAAAGGCTCCGCAACTGCTTTCTTGCCTGGCAAGTGGGAAGTGAAGATGCGGCAGAACGCTGTAGATCAATTAAACAAATGACAATGGCAGCCTTTGGTGGCTGGATGCCTCTGTTGTAGATTTAATAGTGTATGTACTGGCAAATTTGCCAGGTGCTTTGTATAAAACAATCAGCATGCACAAGTTGTAAGACCATATTCTCATGCTTAGTTACAGCAACTGTAGCATCAGCACAGGTTAAACACAGCGGCTTTCAATTTCCAGTATTAATCAGAAGAAAACAATGAAATTCAGTCCAGTAGGCTTTCAATTCCCTCTCCTCGTATTGTGGTTTCATCATTCTCTTCTCTGAAAAGGTTTTATTCAGCTTCTGCCTTTTATATCAAGCCCTGTGAATCATCTGAAATAAAATACAAGCCTGATAATTTGTTATAAAGCTGAGACTGCATGTACATCACCAGTCCTGTTGCAAAATTATTTTGTAAAAATGGCTGCTGATGTTGGTTAGTTTTGTATTTGTTATTTTTTCCTTCTCTTTATGCTTTTGTATATCTGTCCCCAGAAGATCATAAAATTATTTTAATTAGGGATGTCAACTTCTGCCTGAGAAGCTGAGGGGGTAATTACATCATTTATATGCAAAATGGGTAATTTTCTCCCTGCTCTTCACCATTCTCTTCTTTCCATTTATTCCCCCGTATCTCCACTCTTCAGAGTTGAGCTATTTAATTTTATTTTGGTCCATCTGGAATATCTCCGCCACTCTTCCATTCAGTCTCAGCCACAAAAGTAGGAGTTACCTTTACTCCAAATCTTCACAGCTCTTTTCCTCCAAGTACTCCTGACTCTATTTAATATCCTTAGGGAGTTTAAGGTCCACCAGAGACACAGAGAAGTGGCTTCTGACCTCTTGTACATCTGTAACATTTTACGTAGTATTATTAAAGAAAGGAAAATTACAGAGAAATCTGATCTGAATATGAAAGTTTTTAGAAGAAAAGAATAGTGTGTGGAAAGGGAATGTCATTTAGAAAGAACAGATCTAACAAATTTCGAAATGTCCTTAACAAACAAGACAAACAAAACCAGCAAATGGGTGAGGACTGCACAGCGACTAAAATCACTGTTGACTGGAAAAGCAGAGTGAAGGGGCTCAAGCTGGAACTAAATGTTCATCACAACGAGGCAGTGCAATGCTGATCATTTATGCTGACATTTTTCTGGCACTAGGTCCTTCTGAAGCTCTTAATTTCCTCTTATTTTTTTGAATTGATTCATGCAGAGGAGGTAAACTTTGAAACTTCTCACGCAAACTGAGAGACACAATAATGTAGTTAAAACAGCATATATGAAAATGCGCCCTTAAAACAGAAAACATGCAGAAATGTGAAATCACTGAATTTTTCAGATTTAAGAACAAGTCTTTAAATTTGGGGGGATTAGTTCCTAGTAAGAAACCAAAGACTCACTGGCACCTAGGACAAAATACCTAGGCTGCTGAAAGAGTCACTACTAATATCTAAGTGAAAACTGACTTTACCATAGTATCACCCAATCCAAACTGACAGTGCTTTCATACTTCTAGTCTTAGAGAATCTTAATATGACATGAAAAGAGGCCTGAGTCATTAAGAAATGCAGACAACTTCTGGTACATAAGAAGAAGATTAAAAAAAAATTAAATCAAAAAAAGAAAAAAGAAAAAGAAAAAAAAAAGGAAAGAAAAACAAACCCCAGGAGCTTCATTGAACGATTTCTTTGCAAGAGTTTGCAAAGGCCAGCATAATACAATATAGACAGAAAGGGTGATCATTTGTTCAGAGGATTTTTTTTTTATAGAAGCAAGGGATGCAACTATAACAGAAGATGATTTAGCAATTAGTCTGGAAGCAAAAGTATATTTAAATCTTCAAGTTAGTTGGACCTTGGGTCATAAGCCAAAGTAGTGGCAGAAAAGGACTCTGGAGCATAAGCCAAATTAGTGGAAAGCCACAAAAGTAGACAGTAAATGGTGAAATTCAGGATGTAATATGTATATATGGCAACTGTATTGATTCCTCAGCTACAGAAGAATTTCCTGTCTTCTCCTTCCATGGGAAGGAAAGCTCAGGAAACCAGCACCTGAGAATATACAAAGAAAAAAACCTACACCATTATTTAGGTGCACCAAAAGTGCTAGTTCCTTTTCAGGGAAGATGAAAATAAAATGTTAACTAAACAAATAACAGGATACTGAGGAGAAAAGCACTCTTTGGTGGAAAATATAGCCCATATGCTTGGTTTCATAATTCTACCCTTAACGATCAAGCAGAGGGTCAAAAGAGAGACAGGAGCATTGGAGAACATCTTTTCATGCATAAGACATTTCTTAATGGAGTTTCTCAACTATCCCACTGTCCCTCTTGGAAAATGGCCCAGACGCTAATGCAGAAGGTGGACAAGCTCCCACCTCTGGAAGTCACAAGGAGAGAGGGACAACCAGCACTGGTCTTTTCAGAAAGAGGGGGAAGATAAAAAAATTGTATCTTCTCACTTATGTGCCGATCTCAGGCATCTGGGAGAGACAGAGTAAATACTTTTCTTGAACGCTCCTTTTGTACCAGAGGGGCCCTAATTACATTACCGTACAATCAAAAACACTTGAAGTAATTTTTCCTCAGACTACAACTTGGGTTATTCCTGATATCCAAGTTTTTCTGCTACATACATTTTAGCAGCATATCACAGAGCTGTTCAAGTGCTGGATTTAGACCCAGATATAAACTGTACTTGTGAGTGAATTTTACTTTGACCTTTCCTATGGAAAAATTTATATCACACAGTTTTTTGATTCTCTTGAAGAAATCATTATCATAAGCAAGAGGTGAAGGAGATGTAATCAGTTCCCTATTGAGCAGACAGTACAATTACTCAGCAGACTTTGGTAAAAAAAAAGAGAAGAATGTAAGATCTACATATAAGGTATTTTGAGAAACAATAGAAAAGCTTGAATGGAAGTTTTAACAAGTCAAGGAAAGAGCCGGACTGCAGGTCTAAACCTCTTTTAAAAAAGGAAATTGTCTTAAATTTTCATTTTCTTAAAAAGCAAAACCATGCAGAGAAGAAGTTAATATAGTCAAGTACAGTAACGATCTGAAATCATCATAAATATGCCTACCTTGGGCAAGGAAAGCATGTAAAACTCTTTTAAATGGTGAAATACATGAAGAAATAAGAATCTAATCCAGCAGCTCAGCCCCAAAATCTTGAAGATGTTTTGTGCTGACATATCCAAGTAATTAAAGATTCTCACTATTCATTATCCATGAAATCATTACTTATTGCCCACGGAGGCCCTGCATGCTCACTTACTCAATTCACCCCTCCAGTAGTGGGGCAGATGTCCCAAAAAGTCTCAGCCTTCTCGCAAACAAATAAAAGGCTATTATCTTCATTAACCCACAGATCACAAAGAGGGAGTTCCTGGTTGCTAATTGGCACTGTAACATTGCCTCAGACGAGCAGCGCAAACCACCCTTGAGATGCCCCACCGAGAAGCTCCTAGGGCTGATGGCTCGTCACGCCCGATGGGGCCACCACCGCGACCTCCAGTGCAGACGTGGAGAATAGATGCAACAGCCCGGTGCCAGGCTGCTTGGCTCCCAAATGATCTCTGAACACTTTCACTACCTACATTGTGACTGTCTTGAGGGCAAATGAAGGAGATTCCTCTCTCAGTTTTATGTTCTGATTATTTATATGGTGATGACTATTAATAACAATTTCATTAAACCACTCTCTGCTGAAATTGCGGCAAGATGGTGTTGTTGTTGTTGTTTTGTGGGATTCAAGTTTATTTAAACACCCTGCTTCTGCGTTCCAGCTGGCTGCTCGTACGGAGCCATAACTAAGATTTGCACACTTTACGGTGCCTGGACTAAGGGACCAGGGTGTTTTGTTGATTTGCTGCAGTTTTAAACAAAACACGGTATCACTATCATCAAACCTCTTGGGGATTTTCCCATACTGGTCTCTTCAAGGTGATCTGGGCATGCCTGTACTTCAGGGACTGTCCTGGCAGGAAAGCACCAAGCTGCCCAATTTTCCTTACCAGCAGGAGAAGCTAGCAGGCAGGCACTTCTAAAAACTTCCAGTTTAGCTGCACAAAACATAGGTTCCTCTGTTGTCCTGTGTCTTTGCTTTGAGGTAGGACTGGTGCTGGCTATCACCAGGGTCTGTCTTCAGAAACCATCCCCCTCTACTGAGGCTGTTACGTTACACCCATTACCATGGTATCTGGGGCTGAGGGAACCAGCTGGAGTATTAACTGCACAATTATTTGTGCAAGTCCGACACTGCAAACACAATCAGTCATTATGCAAATGAAGGCTGTAATTCAGCAGAGCACTTAAGTACAAATGTAGGTGCAGAAAATTCTGGCACATTTTTGCAGGCAATATTCTGAAAATCTGGTCCCTTATACAAAAAGGGAAGCTTACAATTTGTGTCTGTTCAAACATTTCGGTACAACCTCATCGATATACATGCTATGCATGCTGCAGAAAAAGCAAAAAATACATGACAAAGAATAAAATAAAAGGGAAAAATCAGAATACCCTTTTAACTTATTTCTAACTATTTCTACGTTCAAAATACCTTGTTCAGTCTCAAAGCCATAAAAACCTGTTATTAAGAAAAAATTTACAAAAAGCATTGAAAAAATGAAGTAATACTGGTATCCTTTCAAGCTGAAATTATAACATTTTTTTCTTACCTTCATACCCTGAACTGCTGCTCAATCAAACACAACTGTCTTTTTCAGAAAGAAAAGTTGGTAGGTTTAATAAAGGATGATAACCCAAATTAACTTACATTTTCCTGTGCTGTACTCAGAGAAAGTAAAATAGAACAAATCCAAGAATATGACTCCTCTGCCAGGTTCAATGTCATTTATCTCTAACTTGTTTCCTAGAGTTTAGAATCAGAAATAATATGTCTAATATTTCCATCACCCCTGCCCTGAGTAATAAAAAACTGTTCTGCTACTCAGCTCAGATTCTAATTACCCAGTCTCCAAGGTTAATTTCAATGTGGAGCTGTAAATAGATTAATACACTGTGTTCAAATAAAGAAAACATTTACAGAAAAATCACCATATGGACCCTATTTAGACAGATGATCTAATTATCATAATGCCCAATGAACTGATGCAGGAAAGGTTTTAGAGCAGGATGCTTCTTTCTGGACTTTGCCCTCCCATCTTGTACTACAGTAGAGGTGAAGTTGTTCTCTGAAACCCTGCGACCGATATGTTCTCACTCTATATGACAAAATTTGTCATTTGTAATATGTAAGAGGTGTCCTTTAACTACAAATAAGCTTCAAGTCCCAAGCAAAGTTGCATTAAATAACAAGAAAAATAAGATTGCTAATGAAGACTGAAGAGGTAATTCTGTGAAAGAAGCTGGTTTAAGAGGGAAGGAAGGAGAATGATAATAATATTAAAAGTGACAGCCAGATGTACATCAATATGCCTGGTTTTGGACTAATCACTTTAAAATCTGGGCCCAAATTGTGTTTGCACCTCTTTTTAGGCTTTCTTGCCTGTCTTTGCATTCTCATAGAATTTACTTGTGGCTTAACCTTCTTACATGGACAACACAAAATACAAGATAGGTAGCCAATTATTTTAGCGTGAGGCTAAATTATACAGATCTCTGGGAAACATGATCGTTCACAATTTTTACGATTCAAAAGCTCTTTTTATCACCACAATGTACTAAATCATAAGAAAACCTCCTAGATCAGCCAATCACATAACCTTAATGCACAGAAAATGAATATGTAAACCCACACTGCCCTTATCCTTACAATACCTGTTCATTATACCCCACAACATCTGTGCACAAGCAGCTTAACCATCATTAAAGTGTAGTGACATATCATGGCTAAGAGAGATCTAAGATTCAATTTAAACATTAATAAGGTGTTTAATCCCCATTCTAAAGGACACAGAGGCTACTTATTCAACCATGTATGTACACAGATCAGCAGCGTAGAGCCTAGAGCTTTCTGGAGGGTTGTTCTCAACAGTAATGAGGGGTTAAGCCTTTAGAGACCCTACCAAACATACTGAGCTTGGAGTTGTGTTCACATCATCTAATGTCTCTTAGTGATTGCTGGACTACCAAAGCACTTCAGCTGGAATATATGAACCATTAGGTGAAGAGGAGAAATATCAGTTCAATTCAGCATCTATCTTAAGTTACTTCCATTTGCCAATGACCAAAATCTGTGGTTGATTCCAAGTTCAAGTTCTCAGCTAACCTGGTTCTTGTCTTTTGGCTCCAAACTCTTTGCTTTTATTGTGGATTGCAACCTTAAGCTAATTACAGCCTTGCCCCCAAGTATGCTGTTGTACAGAATATATCGGACTAGAAAATGTGGACGATTTTAAGAGCTATGAAATAGCTTTCAATAACAACCAACACATATTCTCTTAATTGCTGTAAACTTTCATTTTTAACAGTCCATATTACGCCAACAACTATATAAGGTACCCACGTTAGCAGTAATAAACAAAGAGAGTTTCAGTCAGAAGCAGATCCTCCTTGACTTCAGGAGCACTTCTGAGTATGAGTGGATATCTGTGGGCGGAAAGATCTGTCCTCAGGAGAACAAGCTTTTAAGTTAGATGAAGATTCTGCAGAGGTAATTAAATGAATCATCATGAACAATACGGTCACCTCTCACTTGGAATTGCCAAGATAAAGATGTAAAATTAATACCCATTTTTTGTTTATCGTAATTGTTTTCAATATCATCAGCAATCTTGGGAGGCAACCTGGGACAACATGTGATGAAAACTATACATTTTAGTAATTACTTCAATTGTTTAAAAAGCAGAAGGCACTGAAATTAATGATTTTATAGTAAGTTATAATATGTTACAGTATTTTATAGTATGATGCTTATAGTTAAAAAAGCATTGAATGTGAGAGTAGAGCTACAGCTTGGATCTTCGGAGTTAGTTCAAGGCTCTCAGTGACGTGAATGCTGCCCACATCACTGATTTCCAAGAGAGCTGGACCAGAATCTATAGCTCCGATTCATTACAGCACCTTAGCTCATAAGTAGGACAGCACAGTTCAATGACTCTAGTCATTTGCTCAAGTGTTTTGTTGGATTAATGCCTGTGGGCAGAGTGGCTCTACATGAGCTGTATCCACCAAAAGAGAATGAAAGAAAGCAAGTAAAATTAATGGTGGGAAGGGCACAGCTGTCTGCTTTATACATGGAAACTATCTTCATGCCCATGAAAGATATTAAGATTAACACATATGACAAAGAGTAGCCCGATTTCCATCACAGAACAAAAGTGACTAGCATAATACAATAAACCCTTTACTACAGAAGAAGGGATTTCCCACCACTGAGGTATTTTAGACTATACAACCTTTCCATGGGTGGTCTTAGCAAATAGCATGGGTGGGTGCGCAGAAGAAAAAATTCTGCTTTCTCTATATTAACATATGTTTCCATTTCTTAAAAATTTGTTTTCCTACACTATACAATTATGGAAGAAAAACATAACATCGCTTCAATTTTGTCACAATCCTGTTTCAAATGCCCAGCTTTTTTTTTTTTTCTTTTTAAACATGTAAATATTAAAGTTGCAGTAAAAGCAGCTGTTATTGGTAGCTGAAAATATTTGCATGCTCAAACATGGTCAGTGTATTATATGCTTTAATTTACATCCATACCTAAGGAAACTCAAGTGTTTTCATAAGGAAAACAGTTCATTGGTTGGGCTAGTCATTTGTTTTTAAAGTAACATAAAGAGGTGTTTTGAGATGTTCAGATTTTGTATAATAACTAAAAAGAGAATAAAACAATGGCAAGAGAAGTACAAAATTGCTTTCATCTTTTGTTTCCATATTTGCCAGCTTGCTGTGCCCTTTGCAGAGATCGTTGTACCAAAATGATATTTCACATGTTAAGATGATTCACAGTAGGGAAGCACTTTCTTATATTATTTTCAGCAAAAGGAGCTTATATTTCTTTTGCCCATCTGAATATTACCATTAGTCTGCTAATTTACACTTCGGTAAAAGGGTCAGGAGTATTCAATTTTTTGATGACTTGATATTAGCTTGAAAGAGAATTTTTAATAACTCTTGTAAGTTGCCACTGTAGTTTCACCATCCAGTGCTTTTGAATTATATATGTTTTATAAAACAAAAATCTGGAAGAATTAATATTTCAAGGCGCTAAGTCTTTCAGATTTAAGAATAGCCTTTATTACTGTCATCAGAATGGAGGGTCTCATACCTCAGTGATAGCACCTTGGTATACTTGGCATTCAATACTTATTTCAAATAGAAATGAAAGCAATAATGCTTTTTGCAATAACATTCAAAAGTATGCAGACCCCGCTTATGGTAAGGTATCCTTCAGCACTGTTTCTTCCCCCAGAATAAACTGAAATTCTTAATGGGGTTCGTAGCAGCAAGAAATAAGAAAACAGTGGTTTTCCAAGAGACTGTAAAATACCACTGCCAAGTACTACAAGCGACACAAGAATCAGTTTGTTGAATTTGGACACTGTCTCAGGAAGAAACCTATTTGATCAGAGGCTCTTATAAAGTAAGGATCAAATCATCTCAGTTGATGAATTGATTGATGATGACAGTTGGTCATCCATAGTCCAGCTCAAGGAAACAGAGGAGCTTGGTAAATATTTGCTGTGTGTTAAGGGAATTGTATCACACAGAAGTGCCGTATGTGCTGACAGTGAGGATAATGAGAATAAAATATCATTTTTTCTATTGCATTGACATCGGGTCAAATCTTCCACCCTTGTAAATTGTCCTAGTTACACTGGCCATAATGAAGGTATGGACAATGTGCAACTACTGCAGATGATATGGTCCATAAATTAGTTAATACTGAAGAATGTTTATAATCCAAACGGGGGCAATATCATAATTGGGAATTGACAGGCCTTCTGTTTGTTTCACTCAGGTAATTAATTATAGAAGAGTTGTAAGACAACAGTCTTATCTTCTGCCCTTTTCAATGTTCTTTCACATGTGAAGAGCTTAATGATATAGTTAAATATAACTTCTATTGCATCTAACGCTGATTTATATTGCTAAGTGACATGAAATATCCTCTGTTTAGGGTTCACTGAGGTTTTACAAGGTTTGGGCGGGTTCTGCCATGAGTTTTCTTCTCCCTCTTCTAAAAACAGGACTGAAGAATAAGGATGAAAAAAAAGTGGTGCTTAATCAAAACCACAGGGTTAATTCCCAGGCAGACGTCTTACTAGTTGAGACATAATTATAGGAAGATGAACCCAGCCAAACAAGTGAAAGAGGCTCCTGAGCTACACAAAAGGTATTTCTGTCACCAGAAATGAAGAGGCCCTGCTGCTTAAAGTACAGGCAGCAGGAGCTTGGCACAGTTTGGAAGTGTGAGGATCGTGGCAGCTCGTGCCCTGCCAGTTCCCTACCCACACGGACTATGTCTAAACTGAAGAACCATGGGCCATTTCTACATTTGGACAAGCGTCTTTTCTTCTCCCACATCTGGGTACTGTAAGGATGAACCCCACACAGAGAAGAAGAGACAAGGGGGCAGAAGTGCCAAATGCTTTTGGCGTACCCTGACGTGGATGGCCAGGCGCAGGAGGCAGGGTGTTCTCTCTGTGCAGGCTGTTTCCAGTCCTGTGGCAACACAAATCTTGGTCACTCTGAGGAGGGAGCTGCACATCTCTGAGCTACCATGCCCTCCCTGGCAATAGTTCCAGTTCTCAATATGTTGCTGTACAGGTTGTCATTTGGCAGTATCTCTGGCCAGTGGTTGAACTGAGGAGGATTTCTTTCCCCCCATTTCTAAATGCTTTTAGATCTGGATCAGCTGAAATGCTTTTTCCTCTTGTAAATGATTCAGTATAAAAGATAAGGGCTGCCAAAGCCTCCAGGCTAGAATTCCTGCCTGTTAGTTTTAAAACTGGTTTAGCTCTTTTTTTTTTTTTTTTAAAAAAAGCGGGAGATGGAGTGGGGGGCGGCTAGGTGTGCCTGTATATGCCTGCTTAATGTGATCATTATTCTTCTGTTTCTGGTTCTCCCTTGGTTCACTTAAATGACCCCTTCAGCTCCATCCCAGCGGCTCATTTTTCACAATCTCTGCTTTCCTTCCCTGATTTACCTGTCAATATCTTCAGCTCTTTCTTGCTGTAGCCTTGACCAAGTCCCTGTGTTATTCTTCCCTTACCACCCACTCGCCCTGATACACAGATTAACCCTCTGACCCTAATCCTAGTGTTCGGCCCATGGAGAAATGGTGGCACATATTGACTGTTGGATACGAGTCATTTCTCTAACCTTGCCTTCAGATCTGTACTTCTCTTGTGCTGATGACTGAATCCCTTTGCAGTCCTCTGTTAAGACATTATACGCAATTAAAAAGGGGACAACATTATCTGGATTCTCTAGACAGCGACTGCAGGTGCCTTGGTTTCTTTTATTAGACTAAACTGTTCAGTGCTGAAGTGGGACAAATCAGCCAAGAAAAAGTGTACTTGGCTGGCTTGCCACTGTCGATAACGTTACAGCTCAAGAGGAAATCGTTCTGCTGAGGATGACGGTATTCGGAAAGATAAATACTTTCTGGAAGGAGTGCTAGATGGTAGCTGGAGCTTATACTGATGTATTAAGGGAGATGCAGAGGCAAATATAATCTCATTTCTAAGCTTGCACGAAGTGCATAAAGCCGTATTTGCACTCCCTGCTGTCAGTGTATCTAACCTGTCCCTCTGTGCACCTCCCGAGGCACAGGGAACAGAAACCTGTGAGGAGACAACCAGAGATTCTTCTGGGACAGTCTAAGTGCTGAACAAAATGAAGACACACGCCTCACGTACCCAAAGCCATTAGTATCTTCTCCTTGATTCCTGGCAATGGCAGTTCACCAGGATTAGCACATGTAAAACCAGAAATCCTTACGAATGTGTCCCCACCCCACCCTGTAACATATCAAGACAGCATCACAAAAGCTTCTGTTTGGAAATTACAAGCCCAAAGCAGAAGCCACTGTAAAAAAAGACTCCTTGAAAGCATGGAGCTTATTATACAGTCCATTATCTATTTAAGAGGTTTAGCGACTGTTTTGGAAGAAGTCAGGAATGCCTGTGCTTGATGGCATGCATTAACAAATTTATTTTCCTTTGTGTATTGAGATAAATGGCAGAAGAAAGATTTACAGGAATTTATATGCAGCGGTATAAGTGTCCTTGAGATGGTCTTATAGAACCAAAGACAACTGGAGCCAGAAAGACATTAGTCTATCTGATGGAGGTAGTCAACTAAAAAAAGCGTTATATTTAAAATGCTATGTCTGACAAGTACACTTCATCAAATGACTGTGTAAAAACCTCATCTCAGATTGCTGAAAGCATTCAAAATAAATATTGCTGGATAAGGGTTAATATTAAACTGCATCTTATCTGACATATAGTAAACCCTTTTTTACTATTAATCTTATTTGACACTTTACAACTTTTCCGACCCCGTGCTCCCTAACTTTTCCAAATTCCACCTTTCTCAAAAGGCAGCATCGCTGCAATCAAAGATCTGCTTCAAATCTCTAGCGGTCCCATTCATTTCCTCTATTGCATATTACGCCCGTTTCTTTACAGGGTGAATTTGGCAGGGGATAATCTTGTTATCCCATAGACAATCCTATTTCCTGGATACACTCTCTTCAGTACTATCTTACCAATAACCCTGTTAAGGATCACCTCACACTCACCTTTGGTCCATTTTGTTAAGTGAATCATATAAAGTCTACAACTCGCCTCTGGAGAGTGATAATGGCTTTACCAGTCAGCAGCTGAAAAATTTCACTAAACTACTCTCAAACCTTTGAACCCCATCTTACAATAAGCCATTGTTATAAATACTAATTAAGTAATATATTTTGAGGGAAGGAGTTGGAAATAGGTACGAGTAAAACAGGAATTACCACAAAAGCAAAAGATGAATGGTCAATTTACCTGCAGCAGGAGGCGATGCTCGATGTTCCATTAAGAGACATTAAACTTCTTGGCTAATTATAAGAAGCAGGTGAAGGAGGAAATTTCTTAGTGAGCTCAATGGGACATTGATTAAGCCAAAATCCTAAGATCTCCATCCCCAGTGCAGGTGAAGTACTTATTAAGGAAAAAAAGCGACTCTTTTATTCAGCTGGACTCCACAAAAGCATCAATAGATTAGAGTGAAAGTATTCACCCTGTTAAAACTTCAAACTGGAATATCATTTATTTCAGCCTTGTATAACTCTTTAATATATATTAAAAAAAATACTAAAAGTACTTTTCTTTTACAAACTATGACATCAAACTCTTCTACACATGCTGAGAGACATCATGTTGCTTTGTTTAATCTTAAAAACTCTTATTTTTTATTGTTTGTATTTATGTACAATCTCTATACTGTATTTTGCTATACTCTATACTGTATTTTTGAAGGTATTAAACAGATGCTAGAAATATAATGCCTCTTTATATTTGGCCACTACACAAACACATAAAAATATGTCTATTAGATAGCACTACAGGGGGCTCCAGATATCCCAGTTTTCTAACATTTTGTTTAACTATGTTACATGAAATCGAGTATTATGACCTTCAGAAAGTGACTAACTGCATGAAAGCAAGAGCAGGGATTATATCTTTAAGTATAAAAGAATATTTATGGAGTCTTTAAATTTATCTATCATTAATTATGTGCAAATTTCAGAAAAACATTTTGTCTCCAAAGTTTTAAATACTCATTTCAAATTCAAGACCTTAAATTATTCTATTGTGGGTGTTAGAAGAGGTGAAGGATGAAAGTTTCATCTGCTTTGGAGTGACTTTCTTTTTCACATCTTAAATGGTAGATGAAAAAACAAACACTACAGATACGTACCTTGCCTAAAGTATGAGTGGAAAGCTTTTATAACTGAAAACCTAACGAGTACAAGTTTATTTTGTTAGATAAAATGTCAAAGAGGTGAACTCTGTCTTGGAGAAGCAAGAGTGCGCTCATGAAAAAGAAGTTCATACTTTCAACAGGCTTTCACCAAATGGATTCCTAAATGCTATATCAGTATCAATAAATGCAGGACACCAGCAGGAGCGATCTCCATTTTAGGATAAGCTGTACATTAAATTATGATTATTTTTTTGCCTTCTAGACTTCTCTTAAATTACGGGTATGAATAAGTTTATAAATCAAATATTTGAGCATGAAAAAGGCACACAGGCATCATCTTCTTCTCTTAAATACATGGAGACTGAGCATTATGCGCTACAAAAAGTTAGATTATGAGTAAAAAACAGTTGATGCCTTCTTATACTTCAAAAAAACCTGTTGGAAAATCAGAGACACTAGTCTTACTAGTCTCATTAGTACAATGCAAATTCTAGCTGCTTAAAATCAGGGAGAAACGAAGGGCTTAGTCCCCATATTAGGTGCAGGAAATAGGCTGCATCCTCTAATCATAATAATGCAATACAACCAATGCAAAAATAAAAAGACGCGAGAGCACTGCGTAGCCTGTACCTTTATTTTGACTGCCAATTTCTGTGAAGACCAAAATTAGATGACCTCTTTCAAATGAAACAACTCCACTGGGAATGCT
>VYZW01040223.1:4897-15022 GCA_013401315.1 Balaeniceps rex | reverse complement strand
CCTTGTTGAACCTCATACAATTGGTCACAGCCCATTGTGTAGAATCTGTTCCCAAATGAACTTTTCTAAATGAACTCTCTCACTTTTGTAACTGTGGCATTTGCATTAGTTCACCCTCCAAAACCCACCTTCCCTTGCGTGTGCCAACCTTGCTGTCTGTTCCTTCCTTCAGTGACACACAGGCTCTGTGCTAATACGGGGTTGTGGCAGCTACATGGATGAATAATGGTGCCCCCAATAGTCCATCAGTTCAAACCTTCATCGCTGTGTAAGGTACACAAAACCAATTTTCCAGCACAGTATTTTGGATGCTGCGCCAGGGGAGGTTTAGTTTAGATATTAGGAAAAAATTCTTCATGGAGAGGGTTGTCAAATATTGGAACAGGCTGCCCAGGGAAGTGGTCGAGTCACCATCCCTGGAATTATTTAAAGGATGGGTAGATGAGGTGCTTAGGGACATAGTTTAGTAGTGGACACGTACGGTTGGACTTGATGATCTTAAAGGTCTTTTCCAACCAAATGATTCTGTGATTCTGTGATTCTGTGTGATTCTGTGATCTCTGCTCATTAGTAGCTCGTTCCCATACTGGGCAGAACTTTCCTTAAAGTAGAGCAAAAGGGAAGCATAATATCGTCAGACTCTTAAATTAATAAAGCTCTCCCCTGATCTAAAGCAGCCCAACGATTTACTTACTGCAGTGAGCAGCACGTCCTCAAGTTACGGAGATTCACAATGGGAAAATCTGTCTCTTCGCCTCAGCTGCACATCTGATAGCCCTTAGGCAGAAGACAGGTTTGAAAGGCATCTAACCAGTAGCTGCACACAGCATCTGGTTCTTCAGGTAGTGCAAGGTTCAGCAGCCAAGTGAAAAAAAAATGCATCGCTCCTTTCCTCCTTGCCTCCGGCAACATCTGCTTGTGTGACAAAGTGAAAGCTCAGTAGTTCTGCACTTCAAAAACTAGTTTGATGTCTGACTTATATTCAAAGTGCTTGGTAACTCTATGCTTTGCACTTACCTAACTGTTTTAATCTCTCACAGTGCAAGCAACTTGATAACGTAATAATCAAACAAAAGATTGACAGAGGATGTAGTGAGCTTAACATACCCCTGATACTTCTACCGTGGAGCGATAGATACTTCAAGAAGAAAAGAATTCCCCTAGTGGCTTCATTGTTTTCCAGGCATCTTTCTAGATGAACTTTTCCAACAGTAAAATCATTACAAAGTAGAAATGCAACCTCTCTAAGGGCTAACTTGAAAACCTAGTCTAATATAAGGAGCTATAATGCAGTAATGAATCCTATAGGCAAAACAGGACTTTTTGTGACCAGCTTTGTAAGGCGGAGAAAAGGGAGAAAATGCTGCATCAGGACAGTTGAGCCAGAGTGTTATTTTTGACTGCCTTATAATTTGGGATGTTACAAAACCAAGGTTTCTCCAAAAGCTAGAGCCCAAACCCTAACATGAGAAACCCTTGAGTTTCTTGAAATGTGCACTCTCACCTATATTGTATTTTTGAAAATGAAAAGGCAGTGCTGAGAACACTGGTGTTTGGGTATCATCTCTGATACTAAAATCTCGAACTGGATTCAAATTTTACCTCTCGATGGCAGCTGTAGTATTTTCTGCTTCTGTTCCTTCCAAGATTGTTGCAGGGTGCATAATCCCCCAGTTACATGCTGAAAGAGGCTGTGGGTATTTTATGGCTACATAAGAAGAAAGTCCCTTCCCAGTCACACAGCAGCTACATCAGGCTCTGTGATGAGCAACAAAATAATGCTTAAACATACCTCTGCCAGAGAAAGGTAGTGGGAATCCTGGCTGATATCATCCCCTCTGAGATGACTTATTGGGAATTTTTATATGTGAAAATAGAACAAAATCAAGCCCGTCTGAAAAGAAAACTCAAAACGTGCTACTGGAAAAGAAAATGAGTGTGAAAAAATAAATCTTAGTCAAAACCAGGAAATTTCATTTCCAGCATGCAAAGAGGAAACAGATAGCTAAGTTACAGACTTACAGTGAGAGTTCAGCAGACAGAAGTCTATACAAAGTATTGAAAATCAGAGACACTTGAAAGAAATATTATTTGCTTTCATCCTTCTTAGGAAAAGAAGCAATTGCAATCAATTAGGTTGTAATTTTAATATTGTCTTTGAACTATTTGTAAGATTACTTTGCATTTAATAATGCACCTTAACCTAATATAAGATAAAAGCACAGTTTGCCTAGTTTGGAAAATAAGAATTGCCTTGTTCAAGTTGGAGTGAATCTAATAGTCATATGTGTAACAAACCACAGCGATAGTTCAGGACAATGCAATATCTTAGACATTTTTTTCTTTAATTGTGATCAAATTATCATGGAAAAATCCGTTTCTAATTTACTGTTAATTGACTCCTTGTATGTACTAAAATTTTTGGCTGCCTGAAATCATAGCATTTCTACTGTCCTCAAAAAAGAGATTATAACACAATTCATTGCCCTGCAATAAACTGAAAACAAACCCAAAACAACCATACTTGGCAATTGTACCCAACTACTTCCCAGCAAAGCAATAATCTCTGAGAAAGGCCCACTGTTTAAGTACTAAAATTATACTAGATGAACATCAATGCTCAAGTCCTCAAGTGGAATGTGTGTAGTGTGAAAGTGATTTCTTTTTCAGAAGGTTTGATAAAAATAACATTGCATTTTCCTTAAAAAAATTACATCTGGTTTTAATCCAAGAATTGTAAACTACAAGAATTTAAGGGTCACTGAAAAAAAATAAATCTCTGAATACTTGACAGAAGTGGGGACAGTAGAAAGTAGAAATAAGACTATAACTTTATTACTACACCATAACCACTCCCAAAAAGCCTTTGTGAGAAATGTCTGGGTTGCTTGAACAGCCTCAAAGTACGTAATGAGACAAGGAAGAACTAAAAGTGTTAGTGAGCTGTTGTGTTACCTACAAACACGCAAGGGCCTGTCTACCTTCCTCCAGCATCCTTTGATGCAGTAAAGAAGTAATGCCTCCCCGGTGCACCAGCCAGCCTACCCTCTGACTATGAACGTGCCTCAAAGATCTCTTTTAAATCTCATCCAAGTTGCTATTATTTCCTTCCTTTTTATGCAATAAATGTTACACTGCGAGGAACAGTATGTGTCCTTGTCCAATATTGCAGCAGTCATTATTAGGAAAGAGCATATTTTTTTTTTATATATATATACACACACAAAAATATATATTATATATTGTAACACACATTAATTTGTATATGCTATATATTTATATGCATATTTTATGTTTACCTTTTATATATGTACTCATTAATATTTATATTACTGCTTTATATAGTATGTTTTCTATGTTTACTTTATACATATTGTTTTATATAGTAAATATTATATGTGTATTACGTTATATATTCACTTATTTATATAGTTTGACATACATATAAAATGACAACATGAAGGCTATAGGTGCTTTCCACCTATGTGGGTGGGTGGGGAGAGGAGGACAGGTGTCGGGAGTTCTTTTTTTTTTTCAATCGAGTCAGCGATGGCAGCTGCCTCTGCGGGCCCAGGCTAAGGCTGGTGCCAGGAACGAGCGGCAGAGATCTGGAGTGAGGTGTTTGACACTGTGTCAGTGAGTGACACAGAAGCAGCCCGCGCCTGAGAAGCAAGCTCGTGCTGCTCTCACAGGGTTTCACTGCAGGTGGGTGCTTTTGGGGTGTATTTGTTCGTTCGGTTTTAAGCACAACTCTGCCTTGGCTCCCAAGCGGCTGCAGCTAGCAGCACACTAAATGCAGGTGCACGGCTCTCATGAAAGCAGCCAGCACGCGTCCCGCGGCTCCCAGGGCGCAGGGAAGGGGATGCCGGCTCGCTCCCAGGCTATCACACACCTACGGTCCCTCGTTGCTGGTCTTGCAGCCACTGGGCCGAAGCAGCCGCCTGCCCTCCAAGCAAGGCAGCCGCACGGCCTGGCTGCTTCGCTTGCGCAGAGCAGGACACGGCTAATAAGGAGCAGGCTTTTGATGTTGCAAAATTTTCCATCTGTTCTCAGGATTTATAATTACATGCAACTCACAGTGCACCTTCAGCGATCCATAATTGGTAGGCATTTGCCTCATTAATCATTCAGGTGCTGTGAGATGCTCCATGCACAGCTGCAGAAGTTATGGCCAAATTTACATATCCTTACTGTGGTTTATATCATTTACCACGTGCGATTTTTTTTTTTTTTGAACTGTGGTTGATTCTGAGGACATTTGCAGTTATTGTAGCTCAGGGGGTTTTTAATATCATGAAGTGCCACAAGATGGCACTGATTCCGAGGCACCTCGGCCTGGCTGGCCGCCTCCTATTGCCCGGGCACCAGCTCTGCCACTGCAGCAGGTGCAGTTTGGGCTACTTTGGTCATTTTTTACTAACTAGCTGGTGGCTCCAACAGCACTCAACTTTTCATGGTTTGTTTTGTTTAAAGCCGTGGCTATGAAAGGCTATGATTCTGTGACAATGATAGGAAGCTTTGGGATTTAGACAGATTTAATTTTCTTATGTTATATATGATGGCTGGTGGTTTTTTTTAAAAGGCCTGAGCCAAGCCATACAAACAGCATATGAAGACCAGACTGCAGCAAGTCCACCAAGCGCTGACATTGGTTACTTGATGCTAAATTGGGTGAGTTCTTATCAAAAGGTAGAAACCAGCAGCTGTGGGACACTCATGAGAGCAAGATCTGCTTAGCTGAAACATTTACTGAAGAAGTACTTGCAACTCTCCAGGTACGCAACTTGCCGTCATGGTTGCTTCTTTCTGGAGTCTCTTCCTGCCACCACACTGCCAAGTCCAACATCGTTGCTCACTTTGCAATGTTCCTTAAGCACCTCCTCTACTTCAGCATTAGACACTCATCTCTAGACTCTCCAGATTGTCCCAGTTGATGCATATTGTTGCTTGTCATTTTGCTATAATAGTAAGATATTGTTAATTACTTTTGACCAAACTGTGCCTTTTAGGCTGGTTGTAGCATCCTGAATGGTGCTCCAGTGGCTCATTTGATTGATGAGTTAGTTGCAATAACTGCTTTTGAATCCCTTTGATGAGACACTGGTTTTCAGTTTCACCCATGTATAATAAATAGCCTAACAAACATAGTGTATTATTTCATTCCTTTATTAAGTCATTTATTACACTGCAAGTTCTTCAACTGCATCAGAAAAGTTTCTGGATAAAACCAATTTACTGTCATCATGGTTTAACACACCACTCTTACATGGTTTGCTTTTCAGTAAATCTATACATTACAGAACCTGCCCAACACTAAAACAATAATCTTTTCATTTAACAAACTTCTAGTCTTACCAAATTTTTATTTTGCCTGGCAACTGAGTTTGTTCTGGTTACCAAAAGGGAAAAAAATTATCTTTTAAATGCTCTTCTCATCTATGAAAAGACACACACATTGGCCACATGCTGAAATACTACAAAAACTGTATTTCTTTAAAAAAAAATAGGATGAATCCCACGCTTTTCCTGGGTTTGAATCAAACTCTTAGTCAAGGGAAAATATAAAGAATACAGACAGTACAAACATAGAACAGATGTTTACATTTAAACATATGCCATTCAGCTATTAAAAAAAGGATTCAGACACCAACATATCAAAGGCATATTACTGACATATGGTGTCTGACATGCTTCCACAAATGAATACATAGGCTGGCTTTGATGACAACCATGCAAATTGTATCTTTCCACATGAACAGTTTATCAAGGGAACAGTCAGATCTGTGCCTGCACAGGAACATGTATTTTGGATTTCTTCTGGAAGACACACCATGTTGTAACCATTCAGTGTGTCAAATCATTCACGCCTTGTTTCCATTCAGACCCAGGGTAAGGCTTTAAAGCATGTGAGACCCAGCAAGCAGGTCTGCTTAGAAGTGAGGTCCAGCTGGCCAGCGGTGCTGCACAGTACTGCATTACAGTTCCAGGAAGCACTCCTCCTTCTGGAATAGTGACCTCATCTCCAAAAGAAGGGTCAGGGGAGCGCACCCTCTAAAACAGCCAGACACCACAGTGGCACGGGTTTTTTTTTTTTTCCTCTGCAGTGAAGATTTGCCCTGGTTCCTGCAGTCCTTCAGCATCACTAAGAGTACAAAACCCAAGCAGCGTCTCCCATCAGGTGTCACAACACAGTCCACATTGGCCACATTTGCTAGAACCATTCCATACCATGTTACTTATCCCACAAAGGGACCCCAGGAACAGCAGAGCACAACCACTGCTGCTGCTGAGCTGTTCTCCCAGAGGCAGGCAAGCAGAGTAAATTAGAGGCAATGGGCTACTCCCAGTGCTATTCTCAAAACTGACGGCTTGAGCTCCTTGGCATACAGTTGGCGGTTCCAGCACATGGGAGGTTACTATTTTGCCCTAGGAGAAATAGGTGTTAAAGCTTAATAATATTATCGGCATCAGTCAGGCTAACGTGGGGCTACATGCCAAGGTACTCAAGTCCTGTCTAGATTTAAGCATGTTTCAGCAGAAAAAGCATCACATCAGGTAACAGCTTTGCTGGCCAAAATTCAAGGTACCAACTTGGAGGCTCTTGAGGGGTTCCCAGGGTCAGATGTAGGGTTAAGGGAACTTTTTAAGATTTCACCTTTAGAATTCAGTGCCTAAATTTTGCTTACATTCCTGTCTAGGAAGTACTCAGGTAGTTAGTTTTTCAGCTCAGAGCCTGTGAAAGCAAGAATAAAATAAGCAAAGGCTATGCTGAAGTTTACACAGATACCAGCTGAGGGAAGGTCAACAGATACCAGCTGAGGGAAGGTCAGGCTGTTGAGAGACTTTACTGTGCCTGCATTATGTAAATCAACAAGGGGAGGGGGAAAAGAAAAAGAAAAAAAAACACCACACAACAAACCACCCACTTGCTTAAAGCTAAATTACCCCTATTGTCCTTACTTCCCCAAAACCAGCTCCAGCCCTGAATTCAAGTTCATGGGCACTACCTAAGTCATGTGTCCTAAATAAATATTTTCCTCCGTTAAACAACTAACGTATTTCTGCATCAGCATATCTTTGAGTCTAGCAGTTAATTCATCATTTTAAACAAACACCATCCAACTGAGGAGGGTTTCCCATGAATGCACTAAATAAGGAGAAATTCCAAAGTGTTATTCCTTCTCTGGATACGTTTAGAGCCTAATGGGGTACACTCGCTGGTCCCACTGATGCCTGGACAAGGCCTTCTGCTCATAGCTGGCTCACATCCTGTCACTTCAGAGCACAGAGAGCAAGCTGTCCTCCCTCCCTGGGGACAAGAGTACATCTGTTCCTCAGCTCAAGGTGCTGAAGATAGGCAGCACACTAACCAGCCTTCAGCATAAAAATGCCAAGTGAGCTGAGCTCGCCTTAAGTTGCAGTTTTGACTGCAAGAGGTCTGCCTTGATGTTTTCTGTACTTCTAGTCCCAAGCTTTCTGCCCTTAAATAAAAATGCTGTTAGAGTTTATAGAATTTCCACAGTTTATTTTATCAGCCTCTCCTGTGTGTTCTCTCTGGTATAGAAAAAGAAAAAAAAAAAAAACGCCATATATTGTCTTCTAGTCACTAGTTGGTCCTCCTTTAAGGACCTTGTAAGACATTTTTGTGTATTGTTTCCCTGCATATGTGGGCAGCTTTACTACTTCATCCCCCTCAGGACCACTTAACAACATCAGCAAAGCAATTAAGTGTAGTTTTCAGGAAAATGCCAGAGGCATTACACTGTCTGGATGGGAGTCTCAACCCAATTATTTTCAGCTAGTTGTGAACTGTGGAAAGTGGACTTTACTTCATTATAACTTCAGTTCCCACTGATTAAAAGTCTAGTGTGTTACAGACAGTAAGGAAAAAATGAAACAATTAAACTTTCCATCAATAAAATTGCTGCATATTCTTCAACATAGGGGTTTACTTCTCTCCAGAGAAGTGATTAAAATGAACTGATTGAACTATAATTTGATTGACTGAAGAGCCTCAATCCATTGCACTAAAGCTTAAATTCCATCTTATTGCTCTATTTAACTCTGAATATAAAAAAATTACTGGCAGTCTTGCAAACCCCTTACACAGTCATCCAACTGAAATTTCTGGCTGCTCACAGGCTGCGGTAGGTTCTTTCTTTGCTTGTGCATGCATGATTCACAATGGATTGACGTTGAAAAAAGAAACGATGACACTTAAGAAATGACATTAATATAGCTTTAAAAAAATTAGAAAAGGCCTGTTACATTATCAAGTATCTTCTATCTATTACATAATCATTTGGGGATTCTAAACTCAACCACAGCTAAAGTTAACCCAAGAGACTGAAGGGAGTAATTGTCAGGTTATATACAGCTGTTGAAGCAAAAATTAGCATATTCTCCTGACAAAAAATGCAGCCATGATGCACCTTCCTACTGCAGAGCTGTCTTCAGCAAGGTGTGAGGCTGCCAGATGCATAGGTTTGTATGCATGCACATGTATGACTTTTTCCTTCTAGGAGATACCAGGGAGGCACATCTAGTCTGGTCTCGAGTGTAATTTGTGCCGGCTATGAATCAGGATGCCTGGATTCCAGTCCAAAGACTGTTTCTTTGGACTTGGGGCAAGTTTTTACGGTTTGCCTAGTCTAGGAGACCTTCATCTCCACAGACAAAAAAGTGTGCTGCCAGAGTCAGGGACTCCTATTGCACAGTGAAGTCTAGCGAAAGCCAGTTAAGAAACAATCAGCTGCTTGCTTCTGTCAACACGCTACTATGATGTTTTGATAGAGAAAATACCTAGAATATCGTTCCCTCTCTGAAAATTTAATTGAAATGCCATTTCCTATTATGAGGTTGCCCCACTGTTGCATGACACCTGCTTTCTCTATTCCCACCTTATATTTTGAAATAAAACACAGTACTTGACTTACAGCTGCACCACAGTAACATTGAGTAAGAATATATTATAGCTTTATGTTGCAGCAAGAACACATTATACTGGTAATTAAATGAATCAGGCTGGGTAAGATGTGCAGATAAAGATGGGCAACAGCTGGATTAAATACTTAATGCACTTCCTCTAACAGGCAGCTCAAACTCCAGATGAAGTCAATAGATGTTTTTCCATTAACATCACCAAGAAACAGGGCATGTACTCCTTGAGCTATAATATTTACTACTGAGCTCAGTTTGCTGTTGAGCTTTGCACTTCTGGCTGTGACTGATCTACGAGGCTGCCTTCATAGCTAATCAGGCCATATATGTGATTTGTATCAGCTCCAACCCTTAGACATTGCTAATCCCAGTTTTACAGGGATTTCTGACCACAGTCAGAGGTTACTAATTCGCTAAATTCTTTGGTCTTATTATTTAAGCATAGGGCATACCACAGTTCTTCATATTTGTTAGCCAAAAGCTACCACGACTGTACTGGAGTCACTGAGGCGATATCGATCTGACAAAATGCTGCCTCCATCTGATTTAGAAGGAACACCTTTGACAAATTATATTTGGCAGTTAATGACAGTCTTGCATTATTGGCCTTTTCTCTTGTTCCCTCTTTCATTTTGATTACCAATTACTGTAAATGTTATCCTCTACCCCACCTCAACATATGTAACTTTGAATAAAGATGTACAGCAACAACAGTAACAGCAGCATTTTAAAGGGAGACAAGGGCAAATGCAGAACCACAAGTTTGTAGGTGTCTCTGGAGGCTGCAGGATGTTTGCTACATTCCCTGAGCCCAGCTTTATGTACACACACCAGGGGTATGTAGGGCCCCAAACAGCTTAAATGCCTACTTAATGCCTATTTAATCTTTCAGTTCTTACACAGACAGATAAATCCTCTCAATTATAATAACAGCTTTGCCTGTATAAAAGCTGCAGAGGAAGGTGCCGTGTTTGAAGTAATTTATATCTTACTTTCTTGCAGGACAAGAAAACAGCAAAAAGAAGAGCCCCAAGTGTGAAACTAGTCTTGAGACTTCTCTTATTCCTAAATGAGAAAGTGGCAGGGATCTTACAAACCATTTATTCATCTCTCACAGTGCTCCTACTTCCATGGCAGCAAGCAGAGCCTGGGAAAGGTTTTTTGTCATGCTGACATGAGTCACAA
>VYZW01040221.1:32159-43490 GCA_013401315.1 Balaeniceps rex | reverse complement strand
CTTCTCTGTTAGTGAGCAATGGTGCAAATCAATAAGATTGGCTTGATGTTGTCATAAAGCATTAAAACAAATGTGCAGAAACAGGGTAGAATATTATCCAAGGCATTGCAGACACTTCTTTTGATAACATGTCAAAACTTTAGTCTGTTTCAGTTTATATTGGGAATAGTTCTCTCTGGTTGATACATGACTGATAGTGACCACTTTGCTGGATGCTGAGAGCAAGAAGGCAATGCATACTGAGAAGCTGGTTGCTCCTCTGATTAATGCTGTCTCCGTTTTTATGGGTAAGCTGATACTCTGAGAAGTAGTGAGCCAATACAAGCCTCATGACAATCAGTCACCGTCCCTGGAGGTATTTAAAAGACGTGTGGATGTGGTGCTTAGGGACGTGGTTTAGTGGTGGACTTCGCAGTGTTAGGTTTACAGTTGGACTTGATGATCTTAACGGTCTTTTCCAACCTCAATGATTCTATGATTTCCATTTTCTTCAGTGGAGTTTTGCCCACTTGATATATCCTTAGACTGTTTTGATTTCGTACTTCCAAGCGTTACAAGAATGGCATGTTTAACACTACAGAAACATCTATAAAGACCATTAATGGCAAGGTTAATTTACCAAAAGTAATTTTCATTCCAACAGTATGCTTGCACAGAGGTTCAGGTAAAAATTGTACACAGTTAGTCTCTAGTGTAGGGTGTAGGGCTAGCCAAGACCTCTAGGACTTGCCAGGAGGTCGAATTAGAGGAGGTAATTGGCAAGAACGTTGGGAGGAACTGCTCATTCCTCCTGCAGCCCTTCAGTGTGGCCTGTGCTAGGAAGTTCTTTGAAATTTGTCCTCTGGCTCTGGTTGCTAATATCCCAGCAGCACTCTTAATATTTTGTAGCGTGAAGTTAAATGATTTGCTTTCTAGTTGTTTTGGTAATAAAATGTGACTGTCAAGCCAATCTTATTGTGAATGTCTGTGTGTTTGCAGTCACTTTTCAAACTGGCACCTCCTATAGCTCAGTCTGCTGACCTGACAGTATATAAATGCCCGTATTAACATTCATGAATTGTACAGAGCTCCAGTCTTGCTGGCCTTTATGTTCTTAACCTGGGACTTCTAAAAAAAAAACCAACCCCAAAACCCCCCCAAAAACAACAAAAAACCAAAGCAAACAACCCAAACAAACAAAAAACCAAACCAAACCAAAAACCTAAAAGAAATTAGCTGCATAGTTCCGCTTGAAATTCTGCAAGTTGGATGCTTAACCCTGACTGAAATTTCAGGCTGTAGCTGTTAAAATTTTGATGCCTGTCAACAGTTGGACAGCAATAGCTTTTTTCCTTGTCAATATTAAAAATTAGATGGAATTACAGGGTTTGTGTTTTTTTGTTTTGTTTTACAAAATTAAAGCTCCCAGATAAGGGGGAATTGACTGTCTGTGAATAATAGCACTTACAGATACTGTGTCAAGGGTCCTTGTTAAAATATAGACTGAAATTTTAGCACTTTCCCCAGTCTGCAGTGAAGCTAACAGGTTTTATTCCTGGCTTCCATTAGGCATGTTCTTGCCCATGTTTTCTTGGATTCTGGAAACATACACATATGCATACATACAGTTTCAACTTACTTCAGTTATCAGAAAATTTCTAGGGTTCTGAATACTTCAAAAGCTGCATTACGCTTCCTGGTTTGGGTTAATTTTTGAGGTGCTCTTACTAACCTTCCTAGCAAGAAATGGGAAACCTGTTTCTAGTCACCTATGAACAAACAGGCGCCCCAAAAAAATGAATTTTTCAATAAGGTGAAAGTGTATTCTTTGTGGTTGGCTGTTTAGATACCCACCATTACTCTACAGCTGGCGTAGGAATGTGAAATTTGGATGATCCACTTGCATGGTTGCAAAATATTGTTCATTTTAAATTGCTCCAAACTTGCACTCTGTTCTTTTGCTCTGTGTAATGTGCTTTCTATCTCAAAACCATATCTATTTTAACCTTTTATGCTTAATACTAGAAGAGATCTTTTAAAATGAACAAGATCTGGCTACGTGTTACTCACTGGACATATTTTTAACTTGTTTCATGGCTTGCTTTTTTTTTTTCCCCAAATATTTTCCAATCTACTAAAACTGCTAATGGTAGGTGCTGATTGTACTGCTGCAGATAATGAATTATGCCTAGTTTAGCCACCACTGCTCACATAATAGGTTATTTAAATGGGCAATGATTTAATGATCACTGTTTACACTGTCTGTTTACTCTTGCATTTCCTTCAGCTTGGACAAGGACAATAGGTCAGTTTTGTTTTCCAGTTTTAACCATTTTTCTGTTTCAATTTCTGTCGAATGACTGTAGGGCTTATACCTAGTGTCTTTTAAAGACTAATCTTTTATGCTCTAGGCAACAAAAAACAAACAACCCCCCCCCCTACATTTAAGGAGATTTTAGTGATGTCTTAAATGCAGGAAAAAAGGTAATTTCATATCTGAATAGAGTTGTGTTGAAATCTGTACTTCATCTGAACTATTCTTCATCTCTTGGGTCAGTACCTTTTTATTTAGGAGAAAAAAGTATGGAAATTTATTACTATTTCCTTTATTCAGGATAGCCCTTTCTAAAAAGCCACTATCCTCCTTAAATGCCAAACTTCACCCACATAATCATATCCTGAGGTGTTATGAGATCACTTTTTGTATTAAGCCAGTTAATGATATTTTTCATGGTAGAAATAAGATGGGATGTGAGTTAAGACCATTGAAGAGGGCTACACATGACTTCGGGGTAATATAGTTCAGAAGAAAATGAAATGGGTCTGCAGATGTGAAGGAGCCTGGGAAAAACAGTAGCCTATTGCTTTATTGGAGTAA
Organism: Balaeniceps rex; assembly: GCA_013401315.1. Classification (NCBI taxonomy): domain Eukaryota; kingdom Metazoa; phylum Chordata; class Aves; order Pelecaniformes; family Balaenicipitidae; genus Balaeniceps; species Balaeniceps rex. Next base: position 40,633 of record VYZW01040221.1, on the reverse strand, counting down.
CTGCTTATAGCACCGAGACAAGCAAGGAGAGCAGTTTCATCCAGTCGCTGATTCTTCAATGCACCGATCCTTTCCGTACTTTAGAAGCTGAGCTTCTTACCCAGTTCACGTCCACAACATGTTCATGAAGTCCTAGTGCCCATTCTTAACGGCCTTTCTGAGATTTCCAGAGGTGTTTTAAAGTACAGCAGGATGTGAACATAGCTGCTAACTGCTGAACAAAGAGAATGTGCTGGCCTCGGTCCCCTGTGCAGATGCACAGGAGCAACGGAAGTTGGACCTGGGTACCTAGATTGTTCACACCTTGTTGTTTTCCTCTCAGACCGTGTGTTTATGATTGCATCATTACTGTAGTATTTCCATTGCATGCTCCGCTCTAAGCAGAGGAAGACGGACCAGATTAATTTGGTCATTGCCTTATTGCCTGTTCTTCCCACTGTTATTAAATTGTATTACTCTGCATTCCCTTCATGTTTCAGGCTGCCGCTGTATTTGCAGTGAAATAGTTAACTGTTGAGTATACGTGGCCTCGGAGTTACGGCTTCTTCTGATCATGTGTTAATGTTTAGGATGGAATTGACAGAAGTAGCGAGAAAATTCAAAGTTTTAATGTACTCTTACTCAGTTTTTTAAAGAAGGCCATGCATTTAATAGCTTGACTGTATTATACTTGTGCATTCTGTATTTACCAAAAAACTTGCTGCTGATTTTGGGGTAAGGTGATCTCAGTTATGAGGCCACTGTGATCTATATAATGAATTTTTTTGTTGATATATAAAACCAAGCAAGTAAAAAGTGTGGGAGAGGCAAGAGAATGATCCTTTTGGGTCCATCTGTAAAGAAATAAAATGTGAACTGCAAAGAAAAGGAAGAAATCATGTGCAGCTTCTTAACAGCCTGGCTGTGTTGGGAAGTGGGATTAAAGACTTGTCTTTAGATTAAGTTCCTGATTTGCACAGATCCCAGAGCACTCTAGTTTTGTTCCTTGCCGTAGCCTTCAGCTTCCTCCAAGCCTGTGGCTTTCCTTGGGAAGGGTAGTGTGAATTAGTTAGTATTGATTAGTTCTACAACAGCTGTAAAACTTTGTTTGCCACAAAATACTACAGAGGCCAAGAGTTTAGAGAATATTTGAGACCTATCGTTCTCAGTACACAAAATCCAAATGTTGTTGTCTTGTGTCAGATGGTGTGGGAAATGCCTGCTGGATACTGACAAGCTGGCATTCACGTATCTGCCAGTTAATTACAGGTGACTTACGTTTGCAGAGAAATTCTGCGACCTGTTTCATAGCTGCTGTTTGCTGAATTTCTTATGCTTTCTCAAAGTATTTAGTTCTAGCATGTCAGACAAGACTTTAGACTAGCTGAATTATTTCTCTGATTAAAAAATAGGAATACCTTTTTTGATAACTTTCTGCAAGACCTCATGCATTTAGGTAAGAATATTCTTTTATTGTATGTATTGGGAATTTTTGTACTTTTTGTAAAACACATCATGCTGGCTTATCTTATGTGCTAGACGCAAAAACATTGTAGTATGCACTTATGGTGCTGATTAGAGTAGGACCTAGTCCCACTAAGTATTGTATCGGGTAGGAGAGTTTGCTAAGGCTCCTAGATCCTGATCCTATTAAATGAAACTAGTGGTTGTGATATTTTTGCATGGCTCTTGCTCGTTTTCAGGCCAGGCCATAGTGTTCTCCCAGCCACCTCAGCACCAAGCCTCTGCCTCCTACATGTACCCACTGAAAAGGATCTTCATACCTAGATTCTCTTTGTCTTTAATCTGATAGCCTGGGGTGTACATGGGTTAAATGCATGGTACAAGTACCTCCTGTTGGCGTTGGGAAAATGGAAGAAACTGAAAAAAGATTTCAGGCTCTTGAACAGTTTGTTACACATCATAGATGTGAGCACTAATGCCTCATTACCAGAGGGACTGAAAACACATAGTACTGGCTTTGCCAGCAGGTACTGCTGGTATTCATGTCTTCTGTAAATTGTGACACAGTAACTTCTTATTGCAAAGTTAATGTATATTATATAGTTGCAGCAACTTAAAAAGCTCTACCTTTTCTTCCTCTCTGCCTAGAAAGAAAAGGAAAAGAAATTGAAAGAGCAACACTTATAAGGATGTTCATACCATCTACTTGAAGCTTTCAGTCACTTCTTCCTGGAGAGATCTCTCTCTCTTCGGACTATATATGGTCCTTAGACTACTAGCCCAGGTTTTCTGAATTACATCTAGCATAGATGAATAAAGAAAAGACAAGTCTCCCCTTTCCCTAGAGGGAGAGGATCATTAAAAAGGCTTTTATAAGTATGTGTAGATACATTTTTTTTTTCTTTTTTCTTCATTGTTGTTGGGTGGGGTTTTGGTTTTTTGGGTGAATTTTATTTTCTTAAACCTGAAGCTTCCCATGGTTATTTTATAAGGCTGATAACCTCTGCCCAAATGTCTGTTCCAACAGTTTGTCTTCCATAAGTGAAGCTATAGCATCAGAAATTTGCCTGCATGTCTTAGCTGCGTAAGCATTCAGTGTTGATTAAATTTGAATAAGAGAAATATGAAAGTGCAATTTACAACAAAATAAATAGATACTATATTGTATTGAAACATTATACAATATAAGTGGAAGTATTTTGATGTTCCTTGGTTCTGTGTGTTTTACCTCTTATCTCTGTTTGTCGTTTCCTGTTTCTGTCTTGTCCTTTCTGGCTACAAAAACCTGCTGTAGGCCCGTGTTACGTGGTGGGTCAGCTGCTACCACTTCCTCTAACCCTCATCATGACAACACCAGGTAACAAGTATTTTTTGTTGGTCATGATCCACTAATTTAGATTCTAAAATTCAGACTTCTGTTTCCCTATTTCTAGTGTCCTTATTTTAAAACACAGTGCTCACTTCCATCCTCCCTCTCAACCCTTGAGATATTTCAGGCCTTTATTCCTTACCCATCCAAGTCACCTGCAGAGACCTCACTTGTCTAATAGATACAGTGTGCTGCAGAATTCTGACTCAAAATAATGTGCGAAGGGAGGCTCTTAAATTACATTAGCAATATACTTCAAGTATTTTCTATTTAGTAGTGAGTTTCATATTTTTATTGCTGTAAAATTTGGCCTTGCATCACCTTATTTTTTCCAGGTGTTCTCAGTAACATGCCTGTGATTGTTAGTTGTTGCTGGATGCCTTTTCACTGCCATTGTCTTGGTGGACTGACATTGTTTCAGTGGAACTGGATATAAGATTGACATGTAATCTCATGGTCAGGGTGAAGGAAAAAAAATAGTCCCTTCCACATCTGTTGTTCCCATTTGCCACTACACTTCTGTGTTTTCATCAAAATGGAGATTACATTTGTGCTTAAGTAGACACTGGATTCAGGCAGCTGATTTTTTTCTAACTCAGGAATTCTGTTTTTGTAATGGTCCAAGAGATTATCTCAATGTGCGCTTGCAGCCCAGAAGGCCAACCGTATCCTGGGCTGCATCAAAAGAAGCGTGGCCAGCAGGTCGAGGGAGGTGATTCTGCCCCTCTACTCGTCTCTGGTGAGACCGCACCTGGAGTACTGCGTCCAGCTCTGGAGCCCTCAGCACAAGAAGGACATGGAGCTGTTGGAGCTGGTCCAGAAGAGGGCCACAAAAACGATCCGAGGGCTGGAGCACCTCTCCTACGAGGACAGGCTGAGAGAGTTGGGGCTGTTCAGCCTGGAGAAGAGAAGGCTGCGGGGAGACCTTGTTGCGGCCTTTCAGTACTTAAAGGGGGCCTATAGGAAAGATGGGGACAGTCTTTTTAGCAAGGCCTGTGGTGACAGGACAAGGGGTAATGGTTTTAAACTAAAGGAGGGTAGATTTAGGCTAGATATAAGGAAGAAATTTTTTACAATGAGGGTGGTGAAGCACTGAAACAGGTTGCCCAGAGAGGTAGTGGAGGCCCCATCCCTGGAAACCTTTAAGGTCAGGTTGGACGGGGTTCTGAGCAACCTGATCTAGTTGATGATGTCCCTGCTCGCTGCAGGGGGGTTGGACTAGATGACCTCTAATAGTCTTAGTGAGAAAATCTTTTTCTGACAAAAGGAGTTGCCAAAACTTTTTGTTGTTGTTGTTCCACACTCTGCTTTTAAACCAGCTATGACTCTGTTGACAGACAATTGGTTATCTGACTGTTCCCTTACTAAAAGCTGTTTTCATCCTGATCCCACCTGGAGAAGGTTTCCCTCTCCCTGTATGCCCTTCAACCCAAAAAAACACTGATCAAAATGTAATTAACTTCCTGTCTTTTATACAGTGTTGCTCAAGGGTCTCATTGTTCAATATCTAAGTCCAGACTAATGCAACTCTCATCTAGAAATAGCAATTCTTATTTAGAAACAATATATTAATGAACAGAGAATACAGGGGAAACTTTTGACAAGTTGTCTGTTGGTGTCGGGGGGGAATCTTGCCTGAGCTGAGGGCATTCTGTAGACGTTTGCTGAAAGTGATGAAAGAACATGCAGTGCTACTTAAGTGCAAAAGTAGCGTCTGCACTTAAGTACATTCTGCAAGCTGCAGGAATTCTACTTGTATTCACGTTAGTCGAAGTTGACCATTAACTGTCATTAAATGCTAAACATTCTTTTAGGTGTATTTTGTTGTGATTTTGGTAGCCTTGATGTTATTTTGTTCAATTTCCTAAGCTGTTTGCAGCAGTTGCTCATCTGTCCTAATGAGAAAGCAAGTCAAGGGGAACTAATATTGCAAACTGAGGTTTTAAGATAGGAAGTGAGAAACTCAGCGGTAGGTGCAGCATCAGGAACTACTTTTCCAACAACTAACAGATAAAAGAATCTGGCTAAGAGGTAGCATTTGAATGATCAAAACACACACTTTATGTAGACTTTCTGCCACTTCCCACCTGATAATAAATGTGCTGTATTTAATTAAGTTGCCCTGGAGTTAGAATAATGCTTTCTCTGAATCGCTACATTAAGAAAACTGAGAGGTGCTCTGGGAACAAACTTTCTAATGCATGCAAAGTTCAGCAAGCAGTGACTCTGCGCTAGACTCTTTATTTGCAAGGTTCTCTGCCTAAAATACTGAGATTAATGTGACTGAGATCATTAATCTCAGTAGGTGTCCACTTGGGGTATTTAAGTAGGTACCGAGCATAAAACACCCAATTCTTTCCAAGTCTTCATTTGGTTATTTCTAATCTGTTGCCAGGTCTTTTGCAACTTCGGCATTTTAGCTCAGGCAATTTTCAGGTTTCCTCAATCAGTTAAATAACTGGAAACAGTCTTTTGAGAGACCAAGTGACAGCAAGAAGTCTGTCTGTGTGGAGAGTCACAGAATCTTCAAAAATATTGAAGTGTGGAGAGCAATAAACCCAGATTCCGTCAAGCACTTACCCAGTTCGTATGTGTTTGTGCTTTATTCAGTTAGGATCCTATTGAAATAGCCAACTCTCTAAAAGCTGGAAAAAAAAGCTTTCCAATTCTTCTCTCTGACACCACCAAAAACCACATCTGCTAGAACGTTGATAAAATATGGTACTTGCTAATCTTTGCATGGATGAGACAGCTAAGCTATCTCCCTTATTTGATAGATATGGTCTGTCCAACTTGGATACTACGCTTGAGGGAACACCGGATGACATCACAGTTGTAGATGCTGCTTCCTTAAGAAGACAGGTATGTAAAGCATAGTAGTTGATAATATTAAGAAAAAGCTGTAGTGGTAAAATGGGGGAACAGGTTTTCTGTGTGGCTGCAAAGGTATCCATAACAGATACAATGAGACATCTCTGTACCCCCGCTGAACTGCCCTCGTGTATCCTGGATTGTTCTGGGAAGCTGGAGAGTCCGACTCCATTTCTGTTCCTACTTATTAGGGACAGCAAGATCTGATCACTAGCGATTGAAGATAGAAAGTCAAATTATCAAGTGTTTAAAATCCATCTGTCCGAGATACTGATTTTACATGGCTATTCAGAAGCTTCTAGAAAATCTGGCAAATATTAATGAAGTATTAAAAGCCTTTATGTATTTTTAGATAATCAAACTTAATCGCCGTCTACAACTTCTGGAAGAAGAAAACAAAGAGCGCGCTAAAAGGGAAATGATCATGTATTCAATTACTGTAGCTTTCTGGCTACTCAATAGCTGGCTTTGGTTTCGGCGCTAGACACAGCTCTGGGAAAGATCTAATAATTGAAAATACAAACAATTTGCAAAATTCTTTGTTTGTGTTTCTGAATTATATGCTGTTTTTTAATTCATACACTGGAAACTTCCACCACAGATAAAGGCTATAGAATTGCAGTGTTAAAAGGACAGCTTGTTGTTCAGTTCTAATGTATTTAATAGATTTGCATTGCAAATACTTGCAGTATCCTCCTTTGCATGCTTCAATGTAAATATGGATCAGCCGATACGAAGTTTGCTTCATGCAATGTAAGGACAGTGATCTACAGGAATAACCACTGGATGTTTTGTTGTGGTGGGAAGAGAACAAATGGAAGGGGTTTGGAAAAAATATAAAAATGAATAAAAAGCAGTTTTTATTGTTCTATTGTTAGATGTAATTAAACATGATTGCACTAGTTTTCCTTTAGTCTGAGTAGTTTGAGGTGGGCCATATTCAAGGAGTGTGTCCTGTTTCATGAGTATGTTCCTTGTTTAAGCACATGTTCAGGTCAAATAATAAAAGGTATTATTTGCTAACATGCAGACTGTCCAGAGGGGTGTAATATGTATTTTTTTTTAGCTTTCATTTCGCAGATGTTTTTCTATAAAATACATTTTTAAGCAAGTCAGTCTGTGAGTGATCAAATGATTATGGAGTACAAGATACTGATGTAGCGTATTTAATAAAACTCAATCTTAAAAAAAAAAAATCCCAAACCATTGTTTAATATTATTTTAAGAAAATTTATTTGAGGGTTCATCTCAACTACCGGTCTTTGAAATAAGTAGTAGTGATGGATGGAACAACTCAAAAGTAGCAGGTGGGCATCCAGCAGCCTGCTGCAGGCTACCATCCCCTGCATGTTGCGGGATTGGTCTCGGTATGGGAAGGTATGGGAAGCTAGCCTGGTGTCCCCACGTACCGTGGTCAGTTTAACCATCCCCTGTTCGGTCCCATGATCTACAACATTTTTGGTGGCTACTGTCTGAGGGAGCGCTGAGCCGCACGCACGGCTGCTGGGGAGACCTCAGCCTCCCCGCCTATTAGTGGTGTCCTGCCCCTCTATGGCTGCAGCTGCCACTTCCACTCACGTGCAGCACTGTAGCAGCCACAACCCCTTTCCTGGGGGTGTATGAAACAACTAGTAGTGTCAGCGTGTGAGAGAATGCAATGATATCCAAGCAGTGCTTCAAAGGGGACCTCTCCTGGAACAGCTAGACTTAGACTACTGTGCAGGACCATTTTGGGGCTCTAGAAGTACACAGGCTGGTGACGAGATGATGGTACCCAATGGCTGCAGAAGAGGAGGGTGTGGGGCCTGTTTCAGCGATGTCCTCGGCTCACCCCGCAGCAGCAAGAGGCTGCAGAACGGTGCCAGGGCTACCTTTGTGCAGAGAGACCTCCCCAGCTGGGAAGGTTGCTGGCACGCCTGCACGGCTGGCAGCTGTGTGCCCTGGTTTGGCACAGTGCCCTGGTAAGGACAGGTTGTTCAGGGAGCAGCAGCAGGAGAAGCCCTGAGGATTTTGATACGTATGCTCTGAGCACCTGGTTAAGGAACGCTGCTTTCATACGTTTCGTGTGCTATCAAGTTAAATAGGGCATTGTGTGGCTTTTGCACTGCTGTATAGGCCGCCGTGCCTGTTTCCTCACGCTTTTCCAATTTGGGTGTTGCGGTGTTTGCTGTTTGTTACGTGACTCCGTTGGCTATTTAGGTCATTTGCGGGGCACATTTTCTTACCGTGAATGTTGAAAGTGCGTGCCATTGTCTTTTAGTGAGAGACAATACAAAGGGAAGGGCCTGTTTTGCACGTTTTCTGTGTTGTCATTAATTTTATACCATGACCTTTAAGCTAAAGGCGTACTGTAGGAACTCTGACGATGCAAGCAAGTGTTAGGGCTACCAGCGATTTGAGAGTTGTATGGGTAATAGGAAAAAATAAAGCTTCTTTTAAGGGAACAAGCTTTGTCTTGCAAGTGGATGTGAAACCCAAGTAACAGACGAAGAGCAGACTTTAAAAACGTCTCCAACTGCACGCTGTGGGGGCCGAGCCGTCAGTGAAAGAAACCCGCGTGGAAGGTCGGGTGCCTGGGCGCAGCGGCCCGGCTGGGCAGTTCGGACCTCACGGGTGAAACTGCTGCAACTTCTGCACCTCCCTCCGGCGCGACGCCCGGCGGGTAGCGCGGGCTTGCGACTCGCCGCAACCGAAGGAGCTGCGGGCTCGCAACTCGAACGGCGGCTTTGCTCGAGGCTCCCCGGGGCCCTTCGCCCGAGAGCTGGCGGGGGCCTGGCCTGATGGTGGCGGA
>VYZW01040221.1:10757-32138 GCA_013401315.1 Balaeniceps rex | reverse complement strand
CAACCCCCCCCGCCGCTCGCACCCCGCAGAGAGCCGACGGCCCGGCCCAGCCCAGCCCAGCCCTGCCCTGCCCTGCCCGTCGAGCCCCGGCGCTGCGCCCGCCCTGCTTGCGGCGGAGGGCGGGGNCGGGGCCGGGGCCGGGGCCGGGGCCGGGGCCGGGGCCGGGCGGGTCGCACTCAGCACTGCGCCGCCCCGCGACAAGAAGCGGTGGCTCCGCGCCTACCTGGAGCAGCAGCGGCTGGAGGCGCCCCCCCAGCGGCGGTGAGAGCCGGCCTGGCCGCGGGGGGAGGGCGGCGGGGCGGGAGGACGGTGTCGGCGGGGCTCGGGGCTCGGGAGTGCAGTAGGCTGAGAAATCGGTAAAATCAAAACGTTTAAGCATCTTCTCGTCACGCTTTGGAGCAGAATGATTTTATCTCCGCAGGGCAGCGTAGCTCCGGTTTTGAACGTGGCAGGGGGCCCGTCCTGTGGCCGGCAGACGGCGATGCGCCAACCGACAGTGTTTGACACTAAGGTTTTTAAACCTCGGTTTTGATCTTCAAAAACAATTCATTTTTTCATTTCCTTTCGATCATCTGAAAGGCAGGATGCCTGCAGTAAGGGTAACTTCTTGTTCTGTTTCTGATTTTGTTTTATTTTCCGTGTCTGTAGATCAGAGAAGCCCAACTGGGATTACCATGCAGAGATACAAGCTTTTAGCCACCGGCTACATGAAAATTTTTCTTTGGATCTTCTCAAGACTGCATTTGTTAATTCTTGTTATATTGAAAATGAAGAGGCAAGACGCCGAGAACTTGGGCTAGACAAAGAAACAGTTGCTCTTCATCTACAAGATAATAGTAAACTTGCGGAACAAGGGATGTCTTTTTCACGTTCTTACCTGGCGCAGTGCTTTGAAGGTGCCTACCCAGATTTACCTGCAAAGGGGATAGGAGCGCTTGTTGATTTTCTTACCAGTCAGGAACTTGTTTCTTATGTGGCTCAAAACCTGTCTATACAGGACCTGACGCTTTGCAAAGAGTTTCCCGTCCCACCAGATGTGCTACAGAGGACATTCTTTGCTGTAATAGGAGCCTTGCTCGATAGCAGCGGGCCTGAGAAAACGGGGCTCTTTGTCAGGGTGAGTCATTACTCGTCATATATTTTTGTACTAGCAACAATTACATCTAAGGGTCTCAAAAGTTACAGGAAAAAAAAAGGCAAAAAAATTAAATATTGTCTTGTACCTTGATGGCCAGAAATGCAGGGGGACTGGCAGAAGTCTGGCAATACCTGTAACAAGACAATTTAACAGTGAGATCTTTTGGTTGTTGGTGGGGGTTGGGTAGGGGTTTTGGGGGTGTTGTGATTGTGGGGTTTTTGTTTTGTTTTTCTTTAAGAAGCACAAGCTGGTCAAGTAACATAAGATCATATACTTCTGGTATAACGGTGATATTTTAGTATTTGCCGTCATGTGGGTTTGCACGTTCCCTTCAAGCTGTTTGCAGAACTCTTCTGATGTGCAACTTCTTGCTTGGAAGCAGCACTGAGTCGCTTACCTCGTGCTCAGAGCTGTGCATAAGCGTTGTTATAACTTCTCTCTCAGGCTGGTGCCATTCCTTCTTTAGGTCTGGGCGGTTGACTCTGCCCAAGGCACACATCCTGTCAGTGGCTAAATCAGAACCAGAGCTGCCGAGCGTAGCAATGCTGGTTAGCTGTGCTTAGCTGTGGTGGAGCACTGAGGCAGTTTCGTTAGCAATTTATTGTCAACTGTATTAATGCCTCTTCATATTGTATTTCTATTAGGAGACACCAGAAGCTAGAGCCTTCATTACCTTTCCCATTAATTGTAACTTCTAAATATTCTTGTTTAGGATTTTTTTATTCCCGAGCTGATTGGAAAAGACCTGTTTGAAATCTGGGAAGTTGTAAATCCTATGGGCTTACTAGTGGAAGAACTGACCAAGAGGAATATCTCTTCTCCAGAACCAAGAATTACCAGGCAGTTGGGAGTCAGCACGATTCTGCCACTGTACTTTGTTGGGTTGTACTGGTTAGTACAATATTAATTTAAAGTGACATGGATTTAAGCTGGGGGAGAGGGGATGAGGGAAAATGGTCTTTTACTTTTCTACTCGTGCTCTTTGGTCAGGTTATTACAGAAAAGAAACCTTACAGTGACTATCATATAAAATCAGCCATTTAAGCATTGGCCATAGCTGGCTGTAATGATGCATAAAAAGACAGTCTCTGACTAAAGGGCTTCAAAGCGTAAATCGGGCAGACAAAAGAGTCTGGGTGTATGTTCTGGGTGACCTGACATAGGAACTTTGCAAATAGCATAACTGGATGGCTTTGGAGGGACCACAACTGTATCCAGGACTTAGGGAAGGGTAAAGAGACAGAGACATCAAGGGGGATGGGGTTGAAGACAGACTTATTTTACATTCCAGAGAAGCTTTTTAGTTTTCAAATCACGGGCACTGCAAACTAGGCAAGAGGAGCGTCTGTATCCAGACAAGACTTAGGAAGTGCCAGTCATCCCTGGTGTGCTTGTCTCAGGCATGGTCAGTGCTTGTCCTGGTCTCTTGCCCAGGGGTAACATTGTTCCTCTGGAGGAGGACAGGACCTTCTTCCACCAAAACCCACATCATTGTTGCTTTGCTAAATGAGCTGCAGATAAACACATGGGAAGATTGCCTTAACTTGTTCTGATTTATCGTGCTTTGGTTTATATGCCTTCTAAGGTTTATTATCTTCTACGAAAGAAAGGAACTTTGATTATTTTTCTTCTGGAATCCCTGGTGTCCCTTCACGAACTGTTCCTATTCAGTGCCCATAGATGTTGATTAAACAGAGCTGAGAACATACTTCATAACATAGAGACCTTCTCTGTGAATCCCTTTGAAGAAGTTTTAAAATTATTTCTTACCAAGGGAGGAGAAAAGACGGAAGTATTTCACTTCTTTGTTTAAGCTAACCAGAGTAACAAATTTGCGTATTTTTAACAGGGCTAACAAATTGAACACTGCAAAGAATCAGTGATACGTTCGGAATCTAAGTGAACAGAGTAGCGTTCTTCCAGGAAATGGATGCATTTCTGATTTGAGTTTCCATTGTTGAATATACAGTCACTTGTCTTTGCAGGAAAGACCAACGGAAATGTTTACATTTGTGTATATAGAAATTACCTTCAGTTTTCACAGACATTAGAGGAAAAAAAAACCTAGCAGCCCTTATTCATGATACACAGTAGTGCTCAGGATTTCATGACGAGAATGTTTTTAATTTTTTTTTTTTTTTTTCTCCAAGTGATAAGAAGATCATAGCTGAAGGTCCTGGTGAAACGCTGCTTGCTGCAGAGGAAGAAGCTGCCCGCGTGGCACTGCGGAAGCTGTATGGGTATAAAGAGAACAGGAGACCTTGGGATTACTCGAAACCCAAACAAGGATTGGCAGCTGAAAAGGTTGTCAGCAGTAACTAGATGATAAAAGACATTTCTGGTTTCTCTGAAGAATTAATGGCTTCCATGCTGAATATAGATGTATTTAGGAAAGCAAAATTCAGTTTGTTTTTCTGATTTTCAGTGCTTGAAACTTTCAAATCAAATACGGTATTAAATAAAGTTTTTTCTTTTTGCACAATGTGTAATATTTGCTCATTTTCCTAAATATAACAAAAGTACCCTTATTCTGAATTTTTGCCTTTTGGCTGAGAAGTTTTTCCATACATCACAGGAGACTCTTTTTAGTGGTGTTTAATAATGTGTGACAAAATCTCGCTGTATAGGAAAAGGTTTCATGAATGCTTCCTTGGAGATTGTTTTGAGGGTATTGTTAACAAGATGAGTTGAATTACGTATGCAACATCCGTCTTTGGATTGCATCTGGATTCATTTGGCCTTCACCTTGTGAAAACATCAAATGGGATGTCGATGATACTGACACTGTTGGTGATCCAATTTAAAAAAAAAGGAAGTGCAAATGGCACTTTTGAGGTCTTACTGCTCGCATACAAATCTTATTTGCCATACAAATCTTATTTGCCATACACATTGGTTTGTATTGTTGGAGCACGCTCTGAAAGAGGGTGTATTTTTAATTTTAAAATTTGTAAAAATTTCTCTGTTGCAAAACTAGAAATAAGTGAAAATAAGGATCATGAAGGCCTGAACCCAAAGAAATTGGAGAACATGATTTAATTATAGGCTATTAGATAAGCTACAGCCTTCTCTTTTCTTTTTTCTCTTTTTTTTCCTCTTTTTGGGCACTTTTCCTGTTTAGTCCAGGTACTTAATATTTCTCCTGTCTTTTGGCCGCTCAATTTAAGTGGTCACATGACTAAAGTATTGCATTCAGTGAAATCGGTATTTGTTTTGTTCACACCATCTGTAGCTGTTCTAATGTAACTCCAAGTAGATGGAAAGTCACTTACGAGCAACTCAGGTGCCTGCATGATGTTCCTATTACATGTCATAGAGGCTCAGTATGTGTACCAGAAGACAGCAGATGCCTGAGGACTGTGACTCTTTTGGAATAATTTCCTTTGAAATGGAGCGAGAGTCTATTACAAACTGGGACTGAGCCCTCAAAGGACGAAAGGAAGAAGCTGAATGTAGGACAGTGTTTAAAGACGTGTTTCCTGCCTTATCCCGTTGTGAGCACTGGTTGTCAAAAAAAAAAAAAACAACAGGTAAATGTGCCTTCACTAATCAGGGAGAAAAAAACATGCAGGTGGTCATTCAGACAGGTTTGATGTTACTGTCTGTAACAACATGCATCCATTGCCTTCGGCCCCCAGGACGGATTTATGTGAAGGTGTCCTTCACCCGTGGTGGGTTGACCCTGGCTAGATGCCAAGTGCCCACCAGCACTGCTCTATCACTCCCCTTTTCAACCGGACGGGAGAAAAAATATAACGAAAAGCTCATGGGTCAAGATAAGGACAGGGAGATCACTCAGCAATTACCGTCATGGGCAAAACAGTCTCGACTTGGGGAAAATCAGTTTAATTTATTACCAATCAAAACTGAGTAGGGTAATGAGAAATAACCCCAAATCTTAAAACACCTTCCCCCCACCCCTCCCTTCTTCCCGGGCTCAACTTCACTCCCAATTTCTCTACTTCCTCCCCCGGAGTGGTGCAGGGGGATGGGGAATGGGGGTTGCGGTCAGTTCATCATATGGTGCCTCTGCTGCTCCTTACTCCTCAGGGGGAGGACTCCTCACATTCTTCCCCTGCTCCAGCGTGGGGTCCCTCTCATGGGAGACAGTCCTCCATAAACTTCTCCAACATGGGTCCTTCCCACGGGCTACAGTTCTTCATGAGCTGCTCCAGCGTGGGTCCCCCATGGGGTCACAAGTCCTGCCAGCAAACCTGCTCCAGCGTGGGCTCCTCTCTCTCCATGGGTCCACAGGTCCTGCCAGGAGCTTGCTCCAGCATGGGTTTCCCACAGTGTCACAGCCTCCTTCGGGCATCCACCCGCTCTGGCATGGGGTCCTCCATGGGCTGCAGGTGGATATCTGCTCCACCATGGACCTCCATGGGCTGCAGGGGGACAGCCTGCCTCACCATGGTCTTCACCACAGGCTGCAGGGGAATCTCTGCTCCGGTGCCTGGAGCACCTCCTACCCCTCCTTCTTCACTGACCTTGGTGTCTGCAGAGTTGTTCCTCTCACGTATTCTCACTCTCACTCCAGCTACAGTTTGTGTCCCATTGTTTTTTTCCCCCTCCTTAACTATGTTATCACAGAGGCGCTACCACTGTCGCCGATGGGTTCGGCCTTGGCCAGCAGTGGGTCCATCTTGGAGCCAGCTGGCATTGGCTCTATTGGACATAGGGGAAGCTTCTAGCAGCTTCTCACAGAAGCCACCCCTGTAGTCCCCCCACTACCAAAACCTTGCCATGCAAACCCAATACAGACACTTAACAGAGAAAAGTCCCAGGCTGCAGTCGTGGCTGCGAAGCAGATCTGTGGTACAGCACAGGTGGAGCATTCCCTGCTGCCTCTGGCGTGAGAGTGAGTTCTGACTCCAGTCTACTCGATGGAAACAGATTTATTAGTGTATTCAAGCACAAGAACTGGTTGTCTGCGATCCCTGTGTGTCTTCAGTATTTAGTATGACCTGCATCTTAAGCGTGTATAAAACGCTTATGTGGCTGGATAGCAGCGAAACCTTTCTTCTGCATTCTGGCATGGCAGATTACATGTGTGAAATCTTAAGTATAAAAAGGAGAGCAGAAAGATGGGTCTAGCATAAAATATGCATAAAATTGCTTGTGTTAAGTGAAAAATTCCAGCTAGGTAATCTATTATTGCTTATATAAGCAAAGCCAATAAGGTCACTATATTCCAGGGGAATAATAACAAAATCTGAAAAGAGGATAGAAATTACTCATGCTATTTTTAGTTTCCAGATGAGGTATTTCTCTTACCTTTACCTATTTTAAAAGGACAATAGTGAAGGTGGGTTTTTTTACATCCAAAGTTTGATCTACCTACTATTTTTTATATACATATTTATGTGTTTTGAGAGAGAGAAAAAGCAATTTTCTGGCAGTTTACCTTAAAAAAATATTTAAGTTCTGCTTGCTGTGGCTTTACAGTTTGGAATATGGGCATAAGTCCTAGGACAAGTGGATTACTGAATAGTGTGCTGGGAAAAAACTGACTAATGCAAGATAAATCAATTTATTGTGTAGTACATGTACAGAATGTCTTGAGTTCAAATGGAAAGACACTTTGGGGACATGGAAAGGAAGGACTGGGTTTTATAGAGGTGTGAGTGAAAAAGTCTTTATAAGAAAACTTGTCCTGTTTTCAAGCTTGCAAAGGTCAGATAAGCATTTTATATGGTATCTTGCTTTAATTTCTGGCACTCGAGTATATATTTAAGGATTTACTGTTGTAGTAGTGGGATCATTTACATGCTTCAGATTGATAACTTCTTTTTTATTTCTTTTTTTCCCCCCCCAAATCAGTAGCCATAAACAATATCTAAGTGGCATTAAAAGTTTGGTTAGATTTACAGAAATCAGTATCTACAAAGTCTGGTGAAAATGGCAGCTTTTCTTCTACTAGAAACATTGTTCATGAAATCCCATGATAGCTCTGTTGTCTGAAAGGTACTTTGTAAGCTACTCGCATTGGTTCTGACCCAGGTGCTGCATACAAGTGCATTTACATCTCCCAGTGGTTGTTCCTTTCTTAAATCACATTTTATTTATCTTTCAGAGAAGACAGTAGATCAAGCGTGTGTCAGTAATTGACTGACGGAATCAGGACAGTTTATTCTTGCAACCCATTGAACAGCTCATTGATTATTGTTATGAATATTATATTTGTAAACATACTTAACAGTAGAAAAGTATATGTTCTTTAGCGTTCATGGAATTTTGGAATAGGTTAACATCATCTCAAGAATCAACTTTGATTATGCTTTTCTGTATGCTACCTTTTAACCTTTTCTGATGCAGATATTTCTGTTACTGTATTTGCATTTATCCTTCCTTTAACTCATTTGTACCTTATCTCATAATCAATATTTTTTTGTTAAGTGAAAATTATAATTGGTAAACCAGAATACAAATAACAATTCTGCACTAACTTAAAATACAATGTCATGTGTGTACTAACAGCTATGTTCTGGCAAAAGTACAGTACCATATGCTAACCCTTTTTTTTAGCTTTCTTTTCCTTCTTGATCTTTGTATAAATTTGCAGAAGTACGCTAATATGCTTAGACATAGATATAAGTCAAATTATGAAATAAATGGACTACTAGTCGTTAATCCATTAAAAGCAATGGCAGTTTTGCTATTGATTTTGGTCTAGACTTGGTTTTACTCCAAATGTTAAATAAACTCAGTGTGTGAATAGTCTTGGATTACTCTGTTTCTGTCATCTAGATCCTTTGTCTTTTTCTTGAAAGTGTTTTTAAAGTCATTTTATTCTGAGAAAAGTCAGAGAAGTTCTACTGTATTGGTCCCAGCTAAGTAATTGGAGAAAAACTTCTTAATATGCTTTCATGCACTTTTAAGTTAATTCTGTTCTCAGTATGTGCTTTTGCTCCTGTGTCTCGAGCTGTTCAGTAAAGTGACGGAGCACTCTGTGTTATCTCCTTCTTGTCAACTGCAACTTCTTCTAGTTACAATAACCAGATATTTTTCTGTAATTTTATCTCAAAAAAAAAAAGTCCAGGAATAATTCTTGTGTTAGATGTTGCTGTGACTTAAAGGCAGGAGATTAAAATACAATCACTTTAAAGTTATCTCCATGTTAATTCAGAGTTTGAAATTGCTGGTGAAAAGTTAAAGCTTTTATTGAAATTTCTTATATGAAACTTTCAGGTTTTTATGATAAATCAAAAATTTAAATAAGCTGCTCTGGTGTTACGTTGCTATAAAAAGCCATGAAGAATTCAAAACATCAAAAGCTGTGTTGTCATTCTTTTTTGCAGGGCAGGGCAAAAGGGATGATGCAGTACAGAAACATTAGAAGAGCCCTACTTTTTCTTGTCCTTAACTTTACTGAGTGCTGTGGTAAACTTTAAACAGGCTCTAAACTATTTGGTTTCTCTTACATCTGAGCTTAATATTAAAGAGATGCACTTAGTGTAGAGAAGCAAACATCTAAGGACAGATTGTTTTTATCTTTTCAAACTGATTCCACTGATCTAATGGCACTAGTTTTGTGTGTTTACCATTTCAGATTGTCTAAGAAATTGTTGATAAATTAGGAAGATAAAATGGTCACCAGCTGGTCAGTAAATAGCCACTGTAATAGTGCAAAGTTGCGTAGTGGAAACACAGTTGATCCGTGTGACAGAATCAGAGCGTGGAAGGCTGTCAGTGATTCTTTAAATCACGGGGCATACTGCAATGCAGCTCTTTGTGGTGCACCTAAAAACTGGGACTGGTCTTCTTTGGGAAAAGGGTGGCTCTAGGGAGGAGGTAAACATTATCATCCCCTTCTATTTTTGTGTAATAAGTGTTATGTTTCTGCCAGTCTGTGGCAGCTATGCTTGTGACTATGCTCTTGAACTTCCAGTTTTATGTTCAAATATGTTGTCTGAATTACTACAGTGCAGGTATTGTATCACTGTTGGGGACCTCCTGGATCATCAAGACAATCCATCACCATCATAGCTGTGTCATATGATCCTTGTCCTAAACAGCTTGAGCTCCATTCTAGAAGCATTAGATCTTTTGCTCCTGTTGCTCCAGCTGGGGACAATTACAGAACCTCACTGTTCTGATATGGAAATTAAAAATTATGCCTTACCTCTGTAAGTATTCATTGCCAGTTGTGCTCACTTGTCCTTATACCAGTGTTTTTTATCAGAAGAAATCTTGATTTTATTGACATTAGGAGAATTTTGCATTTAATTCCAATGAGATGAAAATTTCATTGAGTTTTGAACATGCTTGAGTTCCCCTTTATAGGGAATCTCAATAGCTCTGCAGTTCCATGTTTTCCCCTAATTAGACTGGGATGCTTATATAAATCAGAGCAATTTGTTTTTATAACTTGAGTAACATATTTTAGATTCATCATTACCTGACATTTGTAGTTTAATAGTCTTTGTCCTTAAGGCATGATTTTGGTTTAAAGTACTTAATTTTGGTACTTTATGTAGCCAACCAAAATTAATCATATCAATAGGTAGGTGTGTTTATTAAAAAATGGTATTCTCAACAGTCATTCAAATGACTGGGCCAATTTTTATGTAGCATTTTTAGCTCTTAAAAACATGCATACTTGCAAAAAAAAAGTTCTGAAAGAATGTTTTGCTATCCAGCTTCAAAGAAACTTTAAGACTATTTAATGCAAGTTATTTCAGTAGAGAGAGACAATAGTTACCTACAGTCCTTCGCTTCTGGCAACAGATTCTATAGTTCCATGATTCACACATATTTAGATAAGTATTGAATCAAATCTTTGGTTTGTCAATGCCAGAGTATTTGTCTCTGTAGGCTCTGGCTAACACTTAGGTGGTGGTGGGGAAAGTGCCACTGGCAATTTTTCCACCTTATAGCAGTGAGAAAAGAAATACTTTTGACTGGTGTGGGAGATCAGTTTCTGAAGTTTCGAGGTTTGGAAGTTTTAAAATGTTCTGCTCTTGCTTATTTGACCATTTCTACAGAATGGTGCCACCATTTACGTAGTACCTAGTAAGTGATAATAGACCCACTGCCACATTGAGCTGACAGTTTTGTGGCAACATATCCAGATTTGTGATTAATATCTCCGAGGTAATGCAGGGGATATTGCCAGATCAAACAAATAATTAAGCCTGGTTGAATAAAAAATCATTACATGGTCCTCAAGGCTGAAGCAGGCACACTAGTGGAGCACCACTGTCCTACATTAGACCTAAACCTGTGAGAGAAAATTCAGAGTAACTGGAGTTCAAATATACCATTCTGCAATCTGTTCTTGTGGAGTATCTCCTTCATGGAGGCAGCCCTATGTAATTAAGAAAATACTAATGAAACTGAAGAAGAGTTACAGAATTAGTCCTGCAAGAGCAGAGGATTAACCAGGGGGAAGCATTGCCACCACCAGAGGGCAATAATTTGTCTAAAAGTTCTGGCTTGGTCCAATAAAGAAATTCGGTTACTTTAATGATCATTTCAGTAGAAAGAACTAGGAGGCACAGATTTATCCTCTGTGTTAGTGGCAAAATTATCTGTGCGTAGGATGATAACATAGCAAAATGATTTGTAGAAATAATTCCAATGTCAGAGAATGTTTAAGGAGGAAAAGAGTCCAGAGAGAAAATTGCTTCCTTTGTTGAGTGCTAGTTGAACGCTAATGGAAATTATTCGCTTTAATTTCAAGTGAAAGGAACTTAAAATGTTTACAAAATAACCTTTTTAATAGTTCATCAGAAAAAAAAAAATGGTTGCCCAATCTAAACGTGTGTATCCAAAGGTTGCTTATTCCATTACACAGACGACCTCCTGCATCAAGTAACAACTGTGGCAATGAGCTTAGTAGAACTACTTTTACAATTTGATGGGGCTTTCATCACTAGGAGGCTAATGGTTTTAGACTGGAGTGATTTACCTATCATTTTCTGTTTATAATATCAGAGTACAGTTCAGTTTTGCTTCAGTAAAAATATATGTTAAATATTTCATTTCTATCTCATATATCATGTGATGCTATTTCAGCACGTTTTCAATCCAGCAGACATATTCAGCAACCTGTATCACCAGGCAATGAGACAACACTTTGGAGGAAAGAAAAAAAAGATGACATTCATACTGGCATTTAGCAGATCCCCTCATGGCAATTCATTATTGCTTCTATTGCTGCTTTTATTACTTTAGGATTAACCTACCCTAGATGCACATACCCATATAGTTTCATTTCAAGACCCATGGCATTGCGTATTTTATTCCCAGCTGCTGGGAATCTGCATTGGCACTCGGTGTCCTGTGACTTCAGGCATGACGTCAAAGTGAGGTTTGTGATAATTTCTTTGATTCAGTCTGTGTGCCACATGAACAGCAGGCAGGCTGCTGAAGTTCATGGAAATCTAGACCAGTAGCAAAACTGTTGATTGTTCCCAGGTTTCAGAGCTGGGTAATTTATATCATGGTTTATTTCCTTGAAAGATTCTTGTTGAACTTGTCAGTTCTTAATTGGTTATTTCAACTGCCTACTGGGAGCTTGGCTGTAAGATCAAGTGTTTAGGAGATGATCGTGGATCAGATTGAATTTGGTTGATCTCATTACCTTGTGAGAAATAAAAACAGGCTATTTAAAAATAACAAAATTGAACATTTTTTCTTGGCTGGAGTACTATACTCATCATTTCCTAGTAACCAAAACCATCAGGGACTAGATAATGATAATAATAATAATAATTTAAAAAAAGATAAAATTTTGAATAAGCTTCAAAATTTTCCTCTAGAGAAAAATTCCCCCTCTTGCAGAAGGGATTTGCTGCTAGTGACAGAATCCACTGCTGAATTATCTGACTCTTTCCAGATTCTTTTTGAAACCTTCAATGAATGCTTTTCATACTTCAACATAATTTCCACTTTTGAAGCATAACAATACATCCTTTTAACATGAAGATGTCAGTCCAAAGAGCTCACACTGGCAAATGGTTATTTGGATTTCATTATACAAGGGAATGAAACCCTCTGTAGTAGAGAGGACCATGGGCAATTGTGGCCATTGCCTGGCAGCGCTAAGAGGCTCTAGCAAAGAAAGAAAACACATGGTACTTTGGAGCAAAGCTGAGATTGTGAACAATACTCTGAAAATTCATTGACTGCTAGGTGCTCAGTTTGTAATGAGGATGAAATAGAAAGAAGTAAACCTTTGACAGGTAGGTTTGTACAGTGTTCTCAATCAATGACAGAAAGAGTAGGAGTGTAAAGCAAGAGTTTACCCTGGCAAATGTCTAGGTCAGTAACAATGGAAAGTTTCATTAATTACTATGAAACCTTTCTCTGTTGATCATGACTTTGCTTAAATTGTGTCATTTTTGAATGATTACTCTCATAATCCTAACTCTGAATTACCAAAGTTGTGGTCTGCACCTAGAGCCAACTGCGCAGCGCTGAATGGCGGCTGTTAGCTAATCAGCACGGCCGGGCACACACCTCCTGTATCTCTTGCCTGCATGTGTCGACGTTTCAGTTGGGCAGTTATCTGTGTGCACAAAGGTACGTGCAGGGAGGGAAAAATAAGATGAAGGGTAGTTCTGGCATCAGAGCAATATTTATAAGCTGGCTATGAATACATTGAACCTGAAAAATTGGAAAGCTGGACCTTAAGCAGTAAAGCACTGAGGTCTGAAACAACCCCACACAAAGAGGAACACGATGCAAAAACCCCTATGTATTCATAAAGTGGATCTTGATAATTTAGGAAAGTCAGGGTAAACTTAGAGAGCTCTAAGGAGATTATAGTAACAGTGTCACAAATTCTAACAATTACAAGAGACTTGATTAAAAATCCTAAATTGTAAGAAATGCTATGCTTACCTGATAGCTTCTGTGATACTTTTGTTTCCATGTTTGTGATGATTTGTTAACTGTCAGGTTCCTTTTCCCTGCCAATTTTCCTCATCCATCGTAGTCTGGAGGAACTTGTTTTAGTTTTTTTCATTTGTTTAAAAATCTCTTGCACATCAGGGGCTGTATTTCTCAAATTCCTGTGCTTATGTCAGTAGAACGCTGCTCTTTAATAACTAGGGTATTGCTCTAGGTGGACATTATCCCAAATTTTTCATTCACTGTGCTGTTTCAGAGTATTTATTCATTCTCTTCCATTAACTCCCTTGTCCACAAACCAAACCGAAAAAAACCAAACCAAAACAAGGTTTTGTTCTAGTCAGGCTGCAGTAATGTTCTGAACACTTACTCTGTTCCAGTTGTCAAAACACAGTATGTGGAATATTACTATGCTCACTATGCCTTAATTGCTAATTTGTTTCTGGTTTTGGGGGGTTTTGGAGTTTTTTTAAATTTAATTTATTTAAGAATGTAACCAGTAAATATTAAATATCCCTGTCACATCATGAAGAAAGCTTCTTTTTCATGTCAAGTCATTTTGGTTAAGTCACATGCTGATGAGAATTTCTCTTTTTCCTCTTGGTTAAGAAAGAGTTTTTCTAATTGGCAAATACTTCCGAAATCTGCATTCTCAATTGAAATTCACACACATTGTTTCAGAGAGACATGCCCGTCATTGCCAGTTAACCAGAGAATGCATTCTTGAAAGAAATCTTAATTTTTTTTAAGGTGTTTGTATCTACAGCTATGGCTTCCAATGTTGAAAACAGTCAGTTCAAGGCAAGAAACTGCAGGTGCTCTTGCTGTACAGCAGAATGTACAAGAGGCCTTAACGTCAGGGGACTCACTTTTCTTGTTAAATTAATTATTCTAAACAACAATTTGAGGGTTTGTCCTTTTACTTCCAAACTAAATGACATAGAGAGAAAGTCCTAAAATGTTACTAGTTTTAGCAGTATTTTTCCCATGTATGGATTGAGATTAGGCTTCTCCTGAAGAAAACCTCCCTTAAGAGGATATTTGCATCTACCAGGGATTGTCCACATCTATTCACGGCAACTGCACTAGCCTGTGCTACATTCTCTGGGGGATTTTTTGTTTGTTGTGCATCTTCTTAGTGCTCTTACTTTTAACCTGTTAATACTACCAGCCATAAAGTCCTTCTCTCTGCAGTTTGGACAAGACAAATTCTCAGGGATTCATGGGAAAAAATCTTGGTGTCAATATCTCAGATTTTAAAATTAGTAATGAGAAACATTACTCTAAATTTGAAGGATCATGTTTCCTTTTGTAGACCACTTCTGAAATATTTTCTTTCAGAAACGGGGTGACTGAAAACTTAGTTTTCCCATATTCACATTAAATAGCTTATTTTCTTTATTCTTCTATTTGAATGTCTGACATCTGAAAGTTCTACTTCGTGAATTTCCCTATTTTGTTATGTCCATCTCCATTGCTTTATTCTAAGATACTGTTCTTTTTCATCCCACTTCAAATCCAAATGGATGTTTCCATGATTTTTAGTTATTCTGATACTTGTTATATTCGTTGATTTGTTCAGTGCAGTGTACAAAACTCTTTGTTTATCAGGCGAGATTCAAACACTACTACACTGGAGTCACTGATTTACCATCTCAGAATTTCAGATAATGGAGTGCATGATAGGTATTTCATGGCTTGTCTTGGCATCTTAGGCTCAGCCCAGTTTTTCCTTCCTTTTTGACCTTTTTCATTCCTTATATATTCAGGTTGACTTAGAGAATTAGAAAGTTTTGGACCTGTTTTCTGTGTGTAGAGTCCAGTTGTAAACACTGCTTCAGGAATACCACAAGCACTAAAGGCTGCCTGCTCAAAACAGTTGTACACTAGTGTTCCCCAAATCAGCCTTCAAGTGATGTTTATTAAAAGAATTAAAATTTTAGGGAAGTCTGAAGGAGAATATGTGAGGTTTGTAAAGCGTGGACAAATAAAAGAACACTGGTTGAGAATATTACTTCTGTCTATTTTAATATTGTGTTTCCCTCACTGAAGATGCTTGTCAAATTACGTGTAATTCTTTTTGCCAAATCTAAGACAGTTCTAAGACAGCACCAACTGATAGTAGTTTCCACAAATTAGACTAATCAATAATTTAGATTCATTAGTGGAGAGGAACAAAGGCCTCTCTTCATTCCCATGGGAGTTTTACAGAAAACAGGCAGGAAATGCTCATCATCAAGTGGAAAAGGAAGAATTGAACTTGCAAATACACTGTTTTTCAGTGTATACAGTGTCTACAAATACAAATCTCATTCATAGGTCAAGAAATAAGTTATGCCATATAAATTTTAATGTGAAAATTAAGTCGTTCCCGTTCAGAGAGCTGGGAGAGCATTTCCTGGTTTAGTACTTTATATAGCCAAATACTACAGAAATTGGTGGTGATTTAGATATCTATCTAGATTCTGTCTCTCCCTCTTCTAATTTAGAACCAAAAGTTAGACAGGCTTAAACTGTCTTTCCACCATCGAGGTCTGTCTTTCAGCTCTTTGTCTTCTAAGGTCATTTGCTTGCTTTCTTCTTGCTTTATTCATATTGGTTCCACAACCTCTCTCTTCTACCTATAGCGTCTAGGCTGCCTTGTGTATTGCTAACATTCCCATGGGCAGTTCCAGCAAATGTAAAATATGATCTGGCTTACCATTATTTTTCTATTGCTGTTAATAGGATCGAATATGAATATACTCACTTTTCAATTTAAAGGGTTTCACTCTCCTCTGGCGTGTTCCTCTGAAAGGATGCATGAAACAATCATTTTACAAAAAGTCCTGTGATTTGTGGTACAATTTATAAAGCATCATTCAACTACAGGATGTTACAGAATAATTATAAACCAATACAAATAAAAATCAGTAACAGAAATGTTTGTACATACCCTAAAAATAAAGGTACTGTAAAGAGGAACTTAAAAATAAAACACATTCACCTTGCATACAAGATATTGCTATGACAGATGTTTTGCCTTCACTGCAACTGCATATAGGCATGTTCTGTCTACTATCTAGTCTATGATTACAAACTGGAATATGATCATGTACACTTAAGGCATGATGGAAATTCAAGAACTGTGTCAAATAAAGGGGCAAGGTTGAAATATTGATAACCTATCAACGTCACTGACCAAGCTAGAAAGCAGGAAGAGAATAATGCCTCCTCAGCTGTCAAAATTTCTCACTAAAATTAAAAAATGAAAAATTCTTGTAACTTTGGAATAAGTCAACCTGCTGAAATGTCCTCCCTGGATATGAAAACCTCCTGTTGAACTAGATTGGATTACACTATGAGCTGGGACAATCCTGCACTCAAAAATCCCCCATTGGAAAAAAAATCTGTTCTTCACTGAGCACAGTGCCTGAAGGAACTTGTAAATCTTAAGGCAGTAAAACAATTGTAATCTTAGGCAAGACAGGCTCACAAGGTGCCCTAGTAGTTCCAGTCCAGCCAGGAGAGCACAGTGTTTAGTTAACAACTGTAGGCACAATTTAAGTAACACAGAAGCCGCTCACTCTTCTGAACAACTTTCTAAACAGCTAAAATTCAATAACAGATTTTTTTTTTAATCTTATCAATGGATATACTTTTTTTTTTAGTTTTGTGAGAAGAAAACAAAAGTAGAAGATGAAAAAAGCCTAAGGAGAGTATTTCCATTAGAGAGATGTTAATAGTTTAGTTAACTTGAAAACTGAAGGGAGGTAGGTATACAGGATAACTAGTGCTACGTGGGAGTCCATCCAGGAAATCTCAGTCCTTCCCGCTGAAAAACTTCAAGTAGATTCAACTGAATTACAAGGTAATAGATTTAATTCAGACAAAAGGAACCATGTTTTTAACAACACTAACTTTAGGATGTCAGTGATTCAATTAATTTCAATTCAAATTTTCCACTCAAACAATTTAGAAAAATTAATGACTGCAAGAAGCTCATCTAAATTATTATTTACAATGGAACCTTCAGTCTTAGCAATTATCACCAGGAGCAGAACATCAAGCTAAGACGAAAGATACTTAAGGCTTTTTAACCACCTCTGATGTTGGTCTGTTGTGTTAACTTTGGAAAGGCATTCTGCACCTTTATGGTCCTCTTCTTAAACCCACTTGGTTTGTTAAGATTAACAGGAAAATTCTAGTTTACTTGGCAGCAAAGAGAGTATGTGTCTTGCTATTAATGCCTGATGCCTGGCTCTACACAACTTCAATCTCTCTCACTTGGAAACCGTAAAAGCTGTTCTATCAATAAGATATAGTAGATAGGTCATAAACTGTTGAAGGAGGAGTCTAAAGAAGAACTGCTTTTTCTGCCTATGTTTTTTTTTTGTTTTTTTGATACTTCCCACTCTTCTGCTAGCTCTTGTTTTTGTGTCTCTCACCCCATAACTTCACCCTCCTCCATGTCATCCTCAGAGCTAGCAGTTCTGCTTTGAATCTCAGACTTTCATTGCTGTCGTGGCTGAAAATCACTTCCTACTCTACATTACCCAAAACACATTAGGTGTATGTCACACTAATAAAATATGACATTTAAAAAAAAAATTAAAGACCACTAGCTTGTGCATAAGAAAAAACCCAAGCTGATGTGACTGTGCCTTTCTCTGTATTGTGAGGTCTGTTTCCTACAAAACACTGTTATAGGTGAAGGCAGGGCTATTGTTCATTTACCTTTTCTACTATGTCAGTGTCATAGCAGTGCGTGGGAAATGTCAAAGGGAAATGGCATTTCAAATAAAAACAGTTTTGTAATTCAACCATATTTGTCTGACCATTTCCTGCAGCTAAATTTTCTAGATTTAAATATCTGTCAACAATCAAAAATGATTTATGTAAACATTACTGTGACTTTCTCTTGTTTTGATCTGTTACTAAAATGTATCTATTCATTAACAAAAAGCTACTGCTTAAATAAGGCCAGGCACAGACACACTAATTTATGCTCAGATGCCTGAATCTTTAACAGAGCATATCAGTGAACATTCCTGCCAGATACACTTGCCATGTTCTTTCTTAGCATTTTCAGAAAACCCTTCATATACAAATTTTCCAGTAGCAGTAAACCACAGATCTGCTATACCTAATCCCAGGATTAATTTTGTATGCCCATCGGTAGTGAAGCAAGATGGATTTAATAGTCCATTAGTCTTTCAGCATGATAATTTTCACGTCACTTAGCCTGCTGGGTTAATTGCTTTAAAATGGATATTATTGACCTCGATCCTAGTGACAAACAGAGAATGTCTTATTCATCTCCCAAATGTGCATTCTTAGACTCTTGTTTCTTTTGGTCCTGACAATAAGTCTCCTAGATTATGTGCTTGTATACTATGACTTATACCCTATTGGCCCATATTTAAGGACTTACTGAAGCAACGTCTTTCAGATATTATTACCCATGACTGGGCTAACTTTTAAGTTCTGTTTTTTATGTAAAGAGAAATGTTGCAGGCATAGGAAATCATTGGTTTACCTCTTGTTAAGAAATTAATTTTAATGCTAAAAGCTGTAGCAGGTGCAGCAGGGATTAAGCACTTTTGGAATAAACAGCTGGCCAGTATATTTCCAACCACAAAAGTCTGGTCATTAGGAGGAGATAATGAAGAACAAATTTGGACAGGGAAGCTGTAGGAAAGGAAATTCAGGTCCTAGGACACAGAAGCAGAAAAATATACCAGGAAAAAGAAAACCAAGAAATAAAGCTGAAGAGTAGAGGTTTTGTATTCATGTGTATTATTTGTGGACTTTTTCCATTAGTAATTTAGAGAAAACACAAGCCATCTGCTTTGGGGAAATTAATGCTATCTGTGAGCAGCAAAAAATAGAAAAGAGGGAGAGGAAGAGCAGCCCAAGTTACATTATTGCTTGTGGGGGGTGTGAAACAGGGCTGGAAGTTAATGTAGCCAGTTTTCAGACCTATATATGTCAACAGTGTAACACATACATTTATATGTAGGTGGATAATACATTTATATGTATTTCTCAAGCACCAGTTCCTATGGGAAACAAGATGGTAAGATTTAGATGCTTGATTGTAGGAACCCAAGATTTGGAGCAGATGTGCTCACAGTCCCTAGAAGAATCCAAATCCCACAGAGCTTAATGATACTTGTAAAAGGGTGTATCCTCACAACCCTCTGAAGTCTCTTTATGTAGTTTCCTGGGGTAAATCGGCTTGATAAGATATAGAATGGAGAGGCTTGGTACTTTTAAAAAGTGATTTCTAGACCAAATTAATGTTAATAAAGGTCATTTATCTACTAGTATAAGTCCATCTTGGTGCTGACCATGAATAACGCCAAAACTGTTTCTTCATGAAACAAATTAGAGCTTGACCTAGTGCAATATGAAATCCATAAGACTCCTATTGAACTGCATGATTGACTTAACCAGTACTAGAGTTTTCCCTGGGAGCTCAGTTCCACATTTTAATGACAATGGTATCGTTTTTATTAACAACTATTCATGTAAGTACATTCGCGACACAAGCAATTGAAGTTGGACATTCTCGCTTCAGTTACAAAGCATCTTTGACTCTTGATGAAACAAAACCCAACTGTATGTAGCAACTCTCCGCTACGGCAGGTGGTGTGGCCAATCATTGCTCTACAAAGTATTTTCCAGGAAAAAAACTTGGGTTTTAACCTTTAAACTTTTTTTCCCCCCCTAGATTTAGGTCATCTACTTTAGTTCATTTGGGTCATTGGCAAATCTCCAGTGTTAGCATGTTTCATACAAGGGAAAAAAACTGAAATCAGAAATTGGAAACAAGAATGTCAGCATTTCAGAGAGACGTGAAAAATTAGAGGAAGCAGTGAGAATTTGGTCCTTACAAGACTGGAAATATTTCATGTTTACTTTTAAGAATGCTGTTTAAGCGTTTGTGATTAATTAATGATTTTGTGATGTTTATTTTTCACTGTGAACAGCTCGTGCCATCCATATCAGGAAAATTTGAGATCAGTGCACTATAGCCTGGGTTTAAAACTTAGGACTGTTTGATCAACTCACGTAAATCAGCACATCCAGAGGAATCAGAGGAAGAATGCCAAAGTACTGATGCTGAACACCTAGTCCTAGATTTTTTTTAATTAAAGCTATGAGGAAAATACAGTGGATCAGATCTTGCTCCTACAAAAGCTAGTGCTAACATATGTACTGACATCAGAGGTGCAAAACTTGACCCTAACTACACAGCATTGGGAATTTAACCTTAAAAGATTTTAATCACACATAGTGTTGCCAGGCAGTTTTGTAAATTAAATCACCAAATTATAAAGTACATTGAGGTTTTTTTTCTTTAAAAGTATTTTGCGCTCTGTTGAAAAATATTCCTTTAGGCACCTTTGTAAGGAACAAACGTGTATTTTGTAGATAAGCGGCAGATTTAAGTTGAAGCCAGAGCCAAGGGTTCCTCAAGGATATCAGCAGATATACATGACTGCTGGCTCTGTTTTCCTTCCTTTGATGAGGAAAGTGTCCAGTCGGGCACCGACAGCCACATTCCCAAGGGGAAACTGTGCGCTTTTCACCTCCGTAACAAAAAAGACAAGAGAGCTGTAACAATGTTCTCCTCACAAATCGGGCTGCCTTGTGAAAATCTCACTGACAATTCTCCCCGAGCCCTTCTGAAGCACGACAGCCACCGTCCCGTCCCCGGGGAGTCACACCGCAGCCGGCAGGGACCCCCTGGCAGCCCTCTCTGGAAAACGCTTCCAGCTCAGGAGGTTTGGCAAGGCTTTCCTGAGCCTCCTACAAGATCGCCTTCGCCTCAGCCTCTGCTCTCACGAGCTCCCATGATTGAATTTTCAGACTTTCGGGAGACGAGGGCAATTCAGAGGGGCCACGGGGAGTGTTGGGGCGGGGGCGAGGTCGGCGTTTGCTATTTTAGGGCACAGGCTCCCCCCCCCAGCTGGCCTGAGCCCGCCCTCACGGCGTGGCGCTGAGGGGCGTGTGGAGACCGGCAGCGGCAGCCCCTCGCGCTCAGCCGGCGGGGGGAGAGGGCGCCACGGAACGGCCCGCCCGGAGCACGGCGCGGAAAGGGGGCAGCCCCTTGCTCCCCAAGAAAAGGCGAACCGCACGCTTCGTCGAGATTTTTCCATTAGGATTCTCCACAGGACTGTCGTCGCTCCCGCCCCAGCGGCGTTCTCGCCGGGGTCGCGTCTCTCCCCGCTCCTCGGAGCAAGCCCCCCGCCCCGCCGGGTCACGCCAGGTGACACGGCCCCGGCGGCGGCAGCGCCGCCGCCTCCCCCGGGCCGGGGTCCCGGCGGGAGGGGAGTGCGTCCTCCCGCGCGAGAGGGGGCGCTGCCGCCGGCGAGCGCGTTCGGCTCCGCCGCCGCCAT
>VYZW01040220.1:37971-61239 GCA_013401315.1 Balaeniceps rex | reverse complement strand
TCACTGTGCACTCGGTGGACTGTGGACTCAACTGAGGTGAGCACTACCTCAATACTAAGCTCATGCAGCACTGGCAAATTTAAGAGTAAATCCAGGTTCACAACACGCCAGGACACCACTCTTGCTGCTTCCCTGCGAGATCCTTTTGGGTTAATCCAGGCATTCATTTGACCTCTGCTCTCTCTGTTGATGGTAACGTAACCGTGATTGCCATGAGGCCCTTTGTCGTCAGCAGGGGCTGGGATTAGAGCCCAGTACAGATAGCACATCCTGAGTAACAGCTGTGCCTGGAAGAGCACTTTAGCTGTGACCCTAGCAGTTTCAGGAGAAAAAGCGAGTAGGCCAGAAGGAAAAGACACATCTGCTTTGAGTGATGGCAAGGAAAGAGCATAAGGAGAAAACAGCCATGATTATGGCAGTCAGGCTTCCCTGATGGAGTGGCTTCTTCCCTGCCCCTCACCTTCCAACCCTTTTTTTCCTGCAGATCCCGGTCTTTTAAGATCTTCACATCTTTCATCATTTGTACTCCAACACTTCCCCAGACAGCCAGACCAACCTGAGAGAAGATTTTCCTACCATGTACTGCTTGCTACTGTCTTACATTACTTTCACATCCACTAGAGCTCACCTTCCTCTTTCTCTGCTGAAGGGAGGTTCAGCTGCCACTAAAGCTTACAGAAGCTGTGTAGTTTGAAAGAGCTGTGCCTTTATCAGTACTCAAATGTAAAAAAATAATTCTGCTGGAAATTTGGGAACCATTTAAATTTGAGTGAAAGCCTACAAACTACCTTTGAATTATCACCAGTAGAGCATGCAGAAGCTCATATAACTTTGCCATAAATCAGTTTCATTCTTTGCAAAAAACCACTAGCGCTTTGTTTACTGCAGGTCCTAGCAATCATAGCTGTTAGATCCCATAGCTCAATATAAGGCCTCACATTACAGGAGTTATTATAGACAACAGTAAATTTGTTACTGAAAACAAGGTGTTTTGTGGCTGCTCCTGCACAATGCAAAGAGTCTTGGAACGAAAATTACTTGTCTTAAAGTAAGTTGAAGTTGGACAGCTTGCAATTAACACAGCCATCCGCCAATCCACGGACGTCCTGCCTGCACAAGACTTACTGGAATAGCTTCACTGTCACTAGGAAAGCTCATTCAGATAACCGTTTCTTTTGAATGTGTGGAGCTGGTAGGAAATTTTTCCACCTAAAGCCATCTGTACGTCCATCAGAACAGTTCTCTCCAAGTAGAGGCTTTGTTTTCCATAGCAAACTGAAAATTTTCATCAGAAGAGCTAAAATCCACACAGCAAAAGATTTTCAGATTTTCAAAAAGACAAAAGTTCCCTAGAAAAATAAAATGTTTCCAACATCAGCACCAGGTACAAATTGCCTGGAAGCCCAAGACTAATTGGGCCACTGTTCCCCTCTGTAGTCATTCCCTGGGTGTCTCTCCGTAGCACTAATCCCCAGCTGAGCCTCCAGTTAAGAAATCATAACATAACACCCACCATGAGTAAGCATCATAGTTCAGTGAAAACTTTCCTCAGCATTTGTTTCTTTGTACATGACTAATCAGGATATAACTCAAGGTATTTTTCCCATCCTCTCTTTTTAAAATATAGGCAGTACAGACAGTTACATTATAGTGGAAACACTACTCCAGCAACCACCCTTACCAGTAAAGTCACACGTGCTCCCTTCCTCCTATCTGTCCTGAACGTAACAGCTTACTAGCAGGTACCACTGATTATTTAGTGCTTACAGAGGAGCAGCTTCCAGCTATGAACCAACAACTGACACAAGGAGCATCACAACCAGCATTTCCTAATTTTGTATTACCTTCATTCCTGCCCTATTTTCCTGGTCTGCCTTTTAAACAAGCCTTGTTTCCATGTGCACCACAACACAGGTTTTCATGTCCCAGTAAATCAGAGTATCACCTTTTAACCCCCACCACCCGGGATGGCAAAACCCCCAAGATTAGTAACTTGCCACTCCTCTTTCTTAAAAGTGAGCCACATGATACTCTCCTGCAATGTTTCACTGATACTATTACTCCTTATCTGGCTGTCTGAAAGTAGGAAAAAATATTTCACATATTTTTATAAATATTTTCAAGCTGTACAACTACTGCATTTTCTTTTGTTTATAAAATACAGGGGGAAAGGTACCAGGTTTATTTCCACTAATCGGCAAGTACTTCTCTGTGGGCAATTTCAAGGAAGTCAAGAAGACAGCTAACTCTAAGAAAGAACAGAACAATATTAGCCCGGGTATTTCTTTATGTTACTATAGAACAATGCAAATGAGGCAGAGAGAGATTAAGGACCAGCTTTTCAAAATTGTTTAAGCACAGACAGGCACTTAATAGGGTTTTCAAAGGTCCCTACAGAGGTTAAGGATCTAACTCCCTTTGATAACACCAACATTTAGGACATCTAGACTTCTGCTGAAACACCAGTGAGGCCATGAAAGCATTCAGAAAGATATACACCTTTTCCTGAAACTGCTTAATGTAATGCCACATAATCCCGTGTAATGATTTAATGTAGTAAAAGAAATCATGTAGATGCCATTTCCACAGGAAAAAGAAACACTTTTTATTACAGTATCTACTGTAATCTTGACAGGCAATGAGGCTCAAACCCTTACACTGAAAAGGTGTACTGTGATCTTTCTAACAAGACTAAGAGCCCACGGAAGTTGTAACTCTGGAGATACAGAAGGTGCTATTAGCTGTAAAACTGCGCTGTAGAATCAGAGTTTTTGTTTCTGGTGGTTTTTTGGTTTCTGTGGCTACAATAAAGCAGATTTTAAATGTGAACTGAGCTCAGGAAAGTTTTTCATTTTGTCAGGACTCCAAATTTTGCTGTTTAATTCCATGTTCTAGGTCCAGTTGTAGCCAAAGAGAAACAATGGTGTATCTTACTGTCTGTGGGAACACGCACAGAGCGGTGAGCTATCTCTGTATTTTTCTATATCTGATGTGCTTATTTCAGAAGTACCACTCTCTCCATTTTACAATTAAAATCTCTAAGATTTTCCCCTCTGTCCCTTAAAGCAGAGTTTGGAAAAGAAAACCCCTATGTGTGCCATCTGCAATGGATATGCCATCTCATGTCTGACCGACCATTTACGCTCAGGTCAGGTGGCAAACACCACCTAAATGCTCTGTCTTCAAACATCTCACAGCCTATCCAGGGAGCCTTTTGCTCACAGCAGATACAACTCTGGGCACAGAAAGGACCTGGCTCAGGGAGGGAAGGAGAAATAATACAGGATTTCCAGTTCCTTTTTCAGTCACTAAGAAAATATCCTTTGAAATAACAATCTTCAAGGTGAAAAAACATTATTACTGCTCCAAGATGTGATTTTTACTTTTTTTTTTTTTTTTTTTTTTTTTTTAAAAAGCAGAACAAGAGTAACGCATGCTTTGGTCATTTGTGAGCCCTGGCAGGTTTCAGAGAGGTTCAAAACTGCGGGATATACAGTTTTGTTCCTGCACCTACAGGCTTGCTGCAGGGAAACCTCTGAGAGCTGAAGGGACC
This sequence comes from Balaeniceps rex, assembly GCA_013401315.1. Lineage (NCBI taxonomy): Eukaryota > Metazoa > Chordata > Aves > Pelecaniformes > Balaenicipitidae > Balaeniceps > Balaeniceps rex. The sequence goes on along the minus strand of VYZW01040220.1, from coordinate 57,686 downwards.
TCTCCTGTGCCTCTCTACAGGTCTGAGCACTGGAGCACCACGGGACTTCAAATGGCAGCACCATCAAGACTGGCCCTTTTCAGCCCACAGGCACAGCTTAGAGGTACAATTAAATCCAATTCTCACTTCCCAAACACACAAAGCCCAGCCATGTCACAACTGAACAGCCAGAATAACATCTGTCCTTCCCTTATCCTTCTGGCAGGCAAATCAGTCCCCAAATCGGTAGCAAATAGCAAGTTGCAGAGGCAGCATCAAATCCAACGATGCCAAGTTCAAACATGTAAGTGATAGGTAACTGGATGGACCATCCTGTTCACATACCTGCTCTGAGACAGGAAAGGTAAAGCTCTGCTAAGGTACCCCACTGAGATCCCGGCTCCAGGTTCACCCCTGCCCTTTCAGGTAACTCTGGTGCTCACTCAATCGTGTTTCCGTCTGAACACAAGCAGGAAGAATTCCCCATTTACCCGTCCTTGTTTTTACGTGAGGCACGATGGAACCCTGACATCAGCTGGGGTTTCTTGCTTCTATTGCAGTACAACACTTACAGCTTTCATTTTTAAAGGATGTCATTTTTTTCAGTTGAAGTGATCCTGAGGCTAATTTCCCATTCACTGCAGAGAACAGAAGACCTTCCTGTACCAGTCCCAAAGCCTTAGTAGTGACCTTGTTTTTTTTTTCATGTCAGCCAAGAAATAACCCATCCCTGTTACCACACAAGGGCACTTGTTTAATGTTGACGGAGAAGGAAGTGTACCACCTACTGAGTCACCAATGCCACATCCTAAACACCTGGCTTTTGCCTTGCTGGGCTTCCATTGAAGCATGAATCTACCCTGAGTGGAGCTGTAGAAAAAGTCTATAATAAAACCTCAAACCACACAACACTTTCCTGGATGGGAGGTATACTGTGATCTCCTAAAGTTCACGGACTTCCAGAAGAAAACCGAAATCCTTTCCAAAGCAGACCCATCTGCCTTGCTTTTGCCCAATTTCAGGGATAACAACTGTGCATGTCACATCCCAAAGCAAGGTATAAAATTAAGTTTCCTTGAAGTCAGAAATAAAAACACAGCTATGTTTTCTTTTAAAGTGACTGCAGAGAAGTATGGCTAAATCTGCCAAGGTTTTAAATGCCCGATCTCCCACTTACCTTAACCACCTTTGTGAAAGTTCATCCAAATTCTTACCATTCTCACAAGACCTCTGTACAAAAAATACAGATTTCTTAAAGTCAAACTAAAGACATTTCGTACAAATGAAACTGTTGCCTGTTAGGCAATGAATCATTTGCCATCCACAGTGCATCCCCTGGTTGACAAACAAAGCAGTATTTGCCACCTTATTGCAAAACACAGTGCAACATATTTTGGGAAATGATTCTTCATTAAAAAAACATCGTCTAGGGCAGTACAATGCAACAGGAATCACACGAATGTGCTACATCCTGTGGCTGGCTCTGAAGTAAGCGTGAAGAGAGTCACAAAACATTTGGGGGGCAGGAGGAAGCACACTCTTTTCTATGGGACATCAGCTCACAGATGGGCTTGCTCACCTTTGGTTTGTCCCAGTCAGACCTCAGTCCCTTTAACCCCCACGCTGAGGAGCTCAGCCTTTGGCAGCTCTCCCACAGGCAGGATGATCCAGCCAACACCCTTCGAAGGCGCTTTCTGCAACGTGCTGCCACAAGGCAGCACGTGGTTTCCACAATAAAATGAATGTTTATCTACCTAAGGCTTGACTTCCTTCCCTATCTGCTACCTGAAGAAATGACACCACTCTGTACTCAAGCTCAGAGACCAAAACCATAAATACATGGTTTGAAGGGAGGAAGAGGTAAGCTAGGGAAGAGAGTAATGACAAGGAGGGACATTTCTGCAATTCGCATCCTTTTTAAGTGCGAATTTCTTACCTCTTTTAAACCAATGTTTGCAACGTGTAATTTTGAAAAACCTTATGTGTTGCAGGAAGTATTTGCAACAGCTAGGCTTTTTATATATAAAGCATCAGGAGCATCACCCCAGATTAGTGCTTCATTGCATGCAAGGGAGAGAAACCAAGTGCATACAGACATTTCCAAGAGCAAGATCACCTCAGTACATACTGCCAATAAAATTGCTAATAACACTTCAGTGAGATGTCCCAGTACAGACTGGAACAAGGGAAAACACTCCTGAACAAGAATAGGGACTTGAGCCATTAATGACAGCAACAGTGCATTTTCTTTTTTCAATGCATATCCTTTTCCAATTGATAGCACTATACTTAAGTAGCAATAGGCCCCTGCCTTAGCAGGACTGCAGCATCACTTTTCTCAAGAAGTACCCAGCAAACCACAACAGGCAATTGCTCCCCAGGAGAAATACCACTGGCAGAATATCCTAACGGAACAAGTCAGCTTAATCAAGACTTTGCTCATGTGCAGAACAGGAAGATAAGATCCCCTTAGTAGCATAAGAATTCTCTATATTGATATTTCCCAGAGGAAAATGCATCAAAAAATAAGCCATCACAGTAACTTTTTGTTTGCTTTGTTTCTTTTTCTTTTTAATAATTTCAACACAAAGGCAAAAAAGCCCAACCCCCCCTTTTTTTTTTTAATTTTGTCAAAATAAACTTCAGTTTTCTAGGAGACTTACTGAATTTCCCATAACTGTCCAATTTTCATAGAATAATTATTTTTATTGTCACTCAGACTCGGCCTAAAACCATATTCTGAAATCTATATATGCCAAGTTAAACAAATTATTCATCCTTTGCATAGACCTCAGCTTCTTCAGATCCTGCACATGAGGAGCCCCTGCAAGGAACCATCCTTTCACAGTCTGATTCAAAGCTCCTCAAACATCTTGGAGTAGAGACATGGACAGGCACATCAGAAAAGTGCAGAAAACACACCTCACGGCCATCTTATCCTGCAAAAGCAACACCAGCACCCATTCCCACACAGAGATGAAATCCAAATCTGCATCGTGCGACAAATCCAAGAACAAGAGAGGACAGTCTGGCAAGGAGGAAAGGATGAGATTACTTCGCAAGTTTTGCCTCAGCCATAGCAGGAGCCTCCAGAAGGGTTGCAGGCCCTGACACCACGAGGCTGCTTCACCCCTGCAGCACCCTCTTGCTTTCTTGCATGAAATCCACCTTCTGCCTGCTAAATCAAAACACAAAGACTACAGACCTCTAAATTTTGTGTTTGTAATAGGAATAAGCTCCGTAAACAGTTCCATTTTCTCTAGGTTATGGACTAACTTCCAACTCCAGTGGCTTTGGATCCAAAGCCAGAGCAACCTGGCTTCAGGGGAATTACTTCACATTTCAACCTCATGCCTCTCACTGAATTCAAGTTGTGGGGAAGAGGCTATCACGTCAGCACTCTTGCTTAACATTTTGAGTCACCTATTATGTTAGTCACAAGACACAGTCATTGTCTTTCCATCCCTTTTCCCTCACTGACATGAATAACTCCTCTTAGGGAGCAGGTTTTCCTAGGTGCTTTTGGTTGGAAACAAATGGGTCACCTTCCAAAAAGGCTACTGAGCAGACAAAAAAAAACCAACACAGAAATCTCCACACACACCCCTGACTCACAATTATCAAATAATCCTTCAGTGAAAAGTTGCATATTGCTATTTACTTGTGAAAGGGATGTAGGCAGCCTCATTCCTGGGGCTGCGACCGCAGTCTGCAGAGCATCAGCGTACAAACCGCTGGGTACAGCTGATGGGCCAGACGTTCCCCTGGTGCAAATCACTTCATCTCCGGCAAGGTCCTTCCACTCTATCCCCTGCTGTCTGGTAAATCATGCACAAGTTACCCTTCTTGTCCCAGTTGATTTTTTTTTTTAATTTTTTTTTTTAATAAAAGAAACTGAGGGCCTTCTTATGTGCAACCTCCGCACTGAAATAGCCTCCACGTTTTGGATTACAGCAATGAAAAGCCAGGGAGCAGCCGGGCTTCGCCTCTGTCCTCAGCTCACTCTGGTGCAGTTTGGTGCCAGAGGGATCAGGGAAGAGGCTCCACACTGCAAGCATGTTGTTGCTCTTCCCTTCCACTGCTGTGATATTAAGCCATCCAAAAAAACAGGGGGGGAAAAAAGTTCAATTTACACAGAATGCCCCAAGCGCCTATAAGCAGGACACGCCAGTACTCCCGGCACATCTCTTGCTTTTCAAATCATTTTTCAACTTTACAGCTCGGTGGTATAACAAAAACAGCTGCGCAGCATTGTCGGGTCCCTCCCCAAGCATATCTCTCCCTGTCCTCGCTGCTGCTGCTGCTGCCTGCCTGTTAGCAGCTCCTCAGCCCCTTCTCCTCACGGCACATTTTCGGTTCGCAGGGCACCAGCCACTGGCTGGCAGGCAGAGACAATCTCACAAATAAACAGCAAACGTTTTGAGAACTTTCCTTTTTCCACAGGGGAGGGGAAAAAGAACGCATCGCATCCACGCCAGTCCTGGTTTACACCGCCATGTTTTGCAAAGCCCCCTCTGCACATAAACATGTCCTGCTTGCTCATGGTGCCTTGCATGTGTTTCTGCACCACACTCCAAACTCCCCCTGTACCTCTGCTGCCCTTTTTTTGGGGGGGTTTCCTCACTATTTTCACCACACAGGCTGGAAGCAGGTGGTAGAGGCAGCAGTTGGGTGGCCCCCGCTTCCCTGAGAGAGGAAGCGCCAGAAGGTTCCGGAAGGCGCCAGAAGGTTCTGGAGCTCCAGGCTGGGCTGGCAGCAGGGCTGCAGTGCTGGGCACAAATTCACCATTGTTTCTTGGGTTTTTTGACGTATTTTTAAAATTTTTGAGGAAAAACAGCCCTTTCCCTATGCCCCAAGCACCTCCACACCAAGCTGAAGGGAGAGACGTGGCTCCAATGAAAGCACCAGGGAGGGAGGGAGCCATGGCTGCCCTCCCTGAGGGGCACCTGCCAAACTGAGACCTGCACTGCCGGGCAAACCCCTCACCGTGAGGAAGGCCGAGCTGGGCAGAGTGCCCAGGGATCGTGGCTGCCTTGCCATCCCCACACCCCTCACCAACCACCCCTGAGGAGAAGCATGCACCTTCCCCTCACCGAACTGTCCTCAGCACCCTCACGGCCGCCCCATCTCGCTGCTGCGTGAGGAAAGGTCAATCGGAAAGACCCCACCCCATCAGGAACTGCTTCGCATGTTTGCAAATAACAAAGAGTCGGAGGTCTGTCCTCCGGGGCGGGAAACAGAGCTGCACCGTCTGCATTTGCAATTGCACAAGGCTGCCGGGGGCGGAGGAGGGGCGGCGCGGTTTGCCTCAGGGGTTGGGGGTGGTCAGAGGCAGCCCCTAGTACATCTGTCCCAAGTTTTCCCCGTCCAGGGAAATAAATACTTGATGTATTGCAGCACCATCTGCTGGTTTCTGTAAATGGGACACATGGGCATGTCCCCACGGAGCGGGAAGGCGCAGAAGGGCTTTGCGAGTGGTTTCTGTGGGGTGCAAGGCCCCTGTGGTTTCCTGCATACAGGCATTTCCTGAAGATTTTCCTCCTTGTGAAGGAATTAAGGTACCTCCAAATAAGCAGCCTAAGAAAAGCCACCTCCCAGAGAAACGATAGACAAATTAGTGCCGAGTTTAGGGATTTCTCTGAAGAATTACAACAGGCACAATCTAGCCTTTTCCCTATTCCTCTAAAGCAGAGCCTGGTCAATTTTGCAGAGCCCTTGGGGAATGATTTTCTGAAGTGACCAACTGATTCTGGGCACTTCTATTTTTTTCTGTATATCTAACTCAGGCTGCCTGCCTCTAAAGGCACTTGCATTTCATCGAGTCCCAAAGCTGCTGCTTTCTGACCCTGTGGTCCTGTGAAGGGGGCTCAGCCTGGCCACCCGCAGCCGACCATCACGTTAGTAAGCCCTAGCTGGCTTTCAGCAGTTACTTATTTCAGCTGGTTTCCTTCCTGGGCTTGATTCATCCCAACGGTGAAGTCATGTTCATGAACTTTATTGAAAATTGCTCCTTGCTGTTAATTTACAGCCTGGTGAAGGCAAAAGGAAGAGATTTGGATTTTTTCCCCCGCTCAATGAGTGACTTGAGATAATACACATATGAAGAAATACATTACTTTGAAATTATGTTATATAGAGGAAGGATACTCGCCTCTTTTGCTTCCTTAAAATTCAAGTGCAATACTAACTAAACCAGTAACACTGGAGACTGCTGATACACGCTGGAATTACTGGGGAACTACTGTCTTGCAAAAAACAACATAACTTTCCTTTTAACCAAACACTTATTGCCTGCAGCAGTTAAATGCAACACAGTGTTTGTGCTGAGGATTTGTACAAAGAGGAAAGCGTAGCTGGCTTTTAGTCTCTCCCAGCTCTGCGCCCAAATAATTCAATTTGCATTTCCCCTCATCTCCTCTGCTTATCAATACCTGTGCAGCAACTTGCGTGACAAAGGTCCAGTTTCAAGTGAGTTCCTGGCACAGCGGATGAGCCTACAGACACCGACACAGCTGGGGACAGTCAAGCACTACAGGTCTGTTCAATAATGACACCTCTAATTTAACCCTTTCCATATCTGCTGTCTTAGTCTGCCTTGCAGCAGCACCTCCTCAGTACCCACACCACCCTGTAGCCCTTCACATTCCTGTCTGGCCCCCTGTTTTCCTAACAACAAGACCCCATTTTACAATTAGTGCCATGGCAGCAATGACTAGACAAAAGAAAACTGGCTAGCTCTATAGCGTGTTTGATCTGAAGGAAAAAAAAAGGTTCCCTTTACAGGCCCCAGCAAATGTCCAAGGTTCAAACAGAGTACGAGGTGCTAACGAACAGAGTCTTGACAAACCTTGTTTTCCTGCACAGGGGCTCCGTACATAATGATTTCATTCAGCAGCTACTGTTCAAGCATGGAAAGTGTTGGTAAAGAAATCCCACAGAGTTCAGACAACCATTTTCCTAACTTAAGCTTCCCCCTCTGCTCCTCCCCCCATTTGCCTTTCAGGCCTCTGCCAGTCATAACATAAATATTCATCAGCTGATATTTGCAGTAGCTGTGAAGTTATGAATGAGGCCAAACGCCTTTCCCTCCTGCCCCATCTGCAAAATGGCAGCTTCTGGTCTTAGCTCATGGCCAAACGACACTTTCCGAAATCCCCAAAGTGCACTTGCAGGCTTTTCAAATTCAGTCGGGTTTTTAATGCGCAAAGCAGAAATGCTGTCTACCTAATATTTACCCTGGGATTACTGAAAAAAACATATATATTACTTTGCTATGCTTTAAAGTTTGCGATGCCTTGACGTAATAGACAGAAGTGTTGGCAGCTCAAAATGTTGGTGGGTTTATTTCAGGGGACATGACTGCTGCAGGTTTCCTTTCTGAATCGAATACCAGACACTTGAACCATTTGTTGTGCAGAAAAGAGAAACAGCTTTTATTCTTAACGCTGGTTTCTTAACCACCTGGGTGCTGTCAGAAGGAGCCACATGCACTGGAAAACACTTTTAATAAGACTCCTTTAAGCCTGTCTTAAACCCTGGATCCTGAAAAATGGAATCCCCACTGCCTGTCATACATGCTTTCCCTCTGCAGATTAGCGAGGGGCTGCTGCTTTACAAATGTTCCCTTCTCACAAAGCCTGGAATTATGCTCTCAAACCTACCATGGGTCAGCAAGACAGCGAGCCATCTGACGTACCCACACCTGCAAAGTCAAAAGCAGAGATGTCAGAGAAGCAAGATGACAGCCCAGAGAGCCTTAATGAGTCTAATTCAGCAAGGTACCAATCCAGCCAAAAGAGCTGTACTGATGGATACAGATGGGGACCTTAAGCCAAGGCATCGCTGGATCTTGGAGGCTTAAAAATCCTAAATGCCCACAATCATAGGGAAGTTCTGATAAAGAACAGCAACATTCAGGATCAGGGAACAGGTACACCTCTTTGTAGCTTGCATCACACATATCAATTGTGCAACCTGTCCTATCTTGCCTGATTCACATAGGTTCAGCCACAAATAGAAAAAACAAACACCAGAAACATCAAAAGGAAAGTGATAGGCGTAGTAAGTTTTAGGGATGCTGCAGTCATCTAATTTCATTTTCACTACGAAAAAGCCAGAACATTTCACCCAACATGTCTCCAATATTTTGTGGCCAAAGTAGAGCATATCTTCTCAAAAAACATCTATTTTTCATTTAAATACTATAAAGGACAATTTACCACATCCCTTGGGAACATTCCAACACTAATACCCTTTGCTGCTAAAACCGCCCCCACATGCTTTGTTTTTAATACCTTCAGCTTTCAGCCACTGGATCCTGTATGTCTTTGTTTGGAGATGAAAGAGCCCCAAAATCATCTCACTGGTACCTCCAAACCAAGATCACGTACTCTCTCCACCTTCTTAATGATCAGCTATATACACTTCTCGGTATATTTGCACTGACGCAAAGGCTGCAAAGGTATTAGGTCCTGCGTGGTTTCCACCTACAGGCAAAAAACCAGGCTTCGCCTCTGTCTGAAATCAGACCCAAGTTCACCAGCAGGTTCAGTGAGGACCTCAGACAGCCTTTAGCTAACATCTCTCAAGAAAGTAAACCAATAAGCCCAGGGAGCTGCACATTGGCTAGGGCTTTATTCTTTAGAGCCACTCAGCTATGGACATAAATGAATTCCAAAAAGTCACGATCAGGGCAGGAAAAATAGTAAGGCAGACATTAGGTACATATCTTAGCATGGCTCCTCTGCTTCCACATACAAGTAACCACTTTGCGTGTGCACGTCTGGGATGTATTTATACATGTAAGATCAAAAGGCAGCCCCTTAGCCAGACATGTGTGCAAAATTTTGTTTTGCAGACCTAAATCACCTGCTGGAATCCACTTAGAATCACTTGATTAGGAAGATTTTAATTCACAAAGAGAAAATAACGTATCAGTAATTGCTGCTTTTGGCACTAAACGCACTATGAAGTTACATAATGACTGTTTTCTTGCAGCAAATGACACTACACCCAAAAATCCAAAGTTCTTACTAGGTTGACAACCCTGGTTTTATCAGCTGTTTACATACTATCGTGCTATTTAAAAGCATCTTGTTGGGGCAATGGAAGTGTCTTTGTGACAGCATAAGTGAACAGTAATTAATTGGCATAATTCACTGAACATACCAATATTGAGATAAGCTCTTCTGGCATTTACCATGATGACGCTGCACTGCTGGACGATCAGCACTATTGCCAGCACTAGAAACAAAAACAAGGGAAAAAAAAAATTAATCACAGCAACACCTTCCCACAGCCAATAAGGGAGTGGGGAAGGGAGTGTACACAAATACCAAGTAGAAAAGGAAAGAGAAACTTTGAGGAATGTCTCCTTAGCCATTTTCTCAAGAGAGTGGGAAGGTGAGACTGAAAAAAGCTAGCTATAGAGAAGGGAATATTACTTAACAGGGCTATCTCCTGTGCAAAAGATGACACCTTTACTTTGATGCATCATGTTATATAGCATGCAGACACTTGACTTTTATAAAGATTTCAAACCTTTTGGAAAATGTCAATCAGTCACTGCACTTTTCTAACCATCAAAAGCAGCAAAGCTCGGGATATTCTCTCCTGGTTTCCCGTGTATTAATACATGTAGTAATATACATATTACTTTTGCTGTATTAATAACGAAAAAGCTTCTGATAGAGGCAATTAAAATCCTCCAGGGTAAATCATCCAGTGCATCGCAGGGCAGGTTCAGTCAGAATGGAAACTTGCTCCATGACTGCGCTGCAATCACAGCTCTAGAGATCATGGCAGCAGCACGCAGTGTTGGCTTAGAGATGCTTCACGTTGCAACGAACATCTTTGCTCGTCATATAGTACTGAAGATTTCCGAACACATTAGTAAACAGCAACACAAATTAATAAATGAGCTTGTGGGCTGGATGTACTCCACAGTTCCTTGTTCTTTGAATGCACTCTACATCCTCTATAACAACTGACAATACAACTCCCATCCATATCAGAGCAATAATGGAAAAAGGATTGAGAATCAAAAGGAATACTTTTTTATCTTTTTATCTTTATGGTAAAAGGGCCTTTCTGTGATAGATCAAAAGTATGGTTTTATGTTAGGAGGGACGTATACACCCAAACCCAACACACTTGAAACTGATAAAAAGCAGAGCATGCAGATGGTTGAACTGTCTGGGTTTACTGTTCATTAGCATGCCAGCAAATTATTTAGGTTGAGTGTGGTTTTGCAGTCTGTTATGCAGCAGTTACGAACGTACACATAACTACTTGCAAGTGACTATCCATAGACTAACATGAGAAGACACTGTTATTGATGCACCACAAGGTCTTCCGAGTTTCTCTGGCACCGCTGAATAACCAGAAAAGAAGCTGGAGCTAGAGCTATCAGAGATGTCTTTTAGGCCTGCTGTACAGCTGTGGCAGTCTTAGGTTAACAGTGAGCACATAAAAAGCAAAGGTTAGGAGACTGAATCTGGGTAGGGTATAGTTTATGGATAGCTAACACGGAGAGTGAAGTACAGAAGCCATGAGGTACTTGCTTATTTATACATTAAAGTGTGGATATCATGCACCAGGGCTGTTCATTTTTCCATTCACACAAGATGGTCTGATATTCGGTATCAACTCTGTAACAGGACAACTTTGGCTAGGAAGTATCAGCAGCATTGAGAAGGTAACTGTACAAGCCTTGCCAAACTATGAACAACCATCACGGCCTTGCCGCAAAACTTGCGGCTTTCCTCCAGCTGTTGTCTCAAAATTCCTGATAAAAGTGACAATCACGCACCTCACGTGACAGCTACAAGTCCCACAAATTCAAATACTATGGGCCTGACGGGATGCACACAAAACTTCCAGTGAAACCAATGAAAACTTTGGTGCCTCTTGGGAGGGTAGGGAGAGAGGAGCCTGTAGGTTCAGATTCTCAGCCGACATAGATCAGTACAACTCCACAGATTGCAACAGAGCTATGCTAGCTCACAATTTGGCCCTAAACATTTTGGACAAAGATCATATCAGCATCTAAACAGATGAAGTGGAAAGAATGTTGTAATGGTGGTGGGCTTCTTTATTTACTCAAATGCATGATCCTTGCAGCAGAAGTTCTGGAATAGCAAGCCTTAAACTCCCTGGCCCCAGGTCAACACTACTGAGTGACTAACACGATGTAGGCAAGAGCACTTTAAGGTCTTTGCTAGTCTCCTTTTTAACTTCTTTACCATGGCCATAGGTGGTGTGCAGCCTGGGAATCGGGGACTGGGATCCTCTGCCTTGAGGAGGCAGTTTGTGCTCTCTTTACTGATGTAAAGTGCTGCTGAAGCGTCATAGACCACCTATGGCTTACACCAAACTCCCACCTATGCAGGTTCCCTTGTCCCATCTAGCAAACCACTACAACTAGACTTCAACTTTAATCCTGGGTAGGGGGCTCTTGAAAAATGAAAAAGAGCTCTTACCTTCTGGCCGAAAGCCCTTCACCAACACCCACACCTGTCCACACCTCATTTCAAAGTATTTCCAAGGAGCAAAGACTCTGACCAAAGGTCCCAGGCACCTTATTCCAGCTTCCCTGTGAGATCAAAACCAAGGACTTTGCAGCAAAGGCTGGTGCAGACATGGCAGCAATATGCAGGATACGATGAGATGCAATGCCACAACAAAGTGGAGGAGGATGCTGGCACCCCCGGACCTGCAGCCATGGATTAGGAGCTGTGGAACAAACTCACCGGTAGGCAGTAAGGAAATGAGGTGGATTATTGCCAGCTCTTATTCTTTATTTGCAGATATATTCTGTTGTTGTGCTTTCCTAAGACTGCAACCGTGTTCCCTTTTCCTAATATAAATTTCTCTGTTTGTAACTCTTTCAAAGAGCTTGCCAGTGGAGTTTCTTGCATGAAGGGTGCTTTTTTAGTTTTTCCAGGTTCGTAGGTAGAGATGTAAGCTTGTCAAAGGGGATTTGCTTATACCAAATTCAGTATTTTTTTTCTGCTCTTAACTACCTGATGGGAAGGCTGTAGATGTGTAATTCCAGAGTCAGTGACTGTACTGAAATTATAATAGACCCCACCTATACTATTCAACACACCAGGCTAGCTTATCTTTGATAGAGCATGCTTACAGACCCAGAGGAAAGCTTAGGTATCTGAGATGATCCTGCTGTTCACATTCCCACCTCTGATCAGCATTCAGGTCTCACCTGTTACGAAGATCATTTATCTCACATCCATGCTGGATTTCTGGGTCAAGTAACAATACATCCTGAACTTATTTGGTAACCATACCAAATAGAAATGTGTACAATACATATCCTGAATTTGTTTAAGAGCTAAATTTATGCCATATTGCCTTACTGTAGGATCCTCGCACCTTCCTTTGAAGTCTTCATGACCATGCTTGAAAATTAGACAAATCTCATGTGAAATGAACCTAACCACAAGTACCTGGTCTGCAGGAACATTAAAAATGACAACTAAGTTTTTTAAATCCACTACTTCCAGTCCTCCTAACAGGAAAATCTAATAAAACACAGTATACAGAATTAAAGGGGTTAGTGTACTGAGGGGCTTAGGAAGAACCCAAGTAAAATCATGTTATGCTATTGAATTATAGATAAGCAGCAAGAAATAAGAGGTCTTCCGTTCCCATACTGCAAAGCCACCACAATCAGATTTTGCTTGGCAAACTGGCAGAGCATAAGATATCATCCCGGTTGTGTAAGGAGCTCCATCTTCTGCAAGGGAAAATACACAGGTTAAAGGCTCCGCTGTGGCCCAGCTCTACCTCTGTTCTGTAGTTCATCTGCGGACCTTTCCCATGGTTGTTGGGTGTTTTGTGATATGTGATGTCCACCCCAGAGTTATCTGCCTCAGGGAGAACAGCATCATTTATAATTAAGGCAGTGGAATGGAAATTTAAGGGACTTAACTGGGGAAATCAGTTAGTTTCTGTCCTCATTTTATGGAGAGAGGCTTTCTCTTCCTGTGCCTGTCAATTTACACTTCAGACTCTGTTGGGTAGAGACTGCTGCTTGCAGAAAAACATCTTTGCAGTGTGCAATGCTATTTTGACCTTGACTGGAACTTACAGCTGCTGTTGTCATAAAATAATAATAAATATTAATCATTGTCAGTCTAGTTGTATGAATGTCTTCCCCTTGACTGAACAAACCATCTGTATGTATCTACTAGCCTTGCTTACCATAAAGGTGCTGCCAGTGCAATTGATTACTCAATATGATTAACTACATGAGAATCCTGCAGGATTGTGACAGAGGAGATGTATGAATGGTCTCAGGGCATTCCTAGCAGGGTGCTCCTGGACACAACTCATCCTGTCCACCTGAAATGATGACTTAGGAGCTGGAAAGCCCTAAGGGGGAATCAGGTCTTTGAAGTTCAGCTGGGACAGCCTCTGGGTGCCCCTTCGAGAGCTCCAGGGCCTGGAGAAACATGGGGCTGGCCCTTAAGGGCGTTCTTACATTGGCGCATAACCAACGTACCTATGCAAAGGAAGAAGCTGAACTACAACACAAAGGCATTTTGCATCTGGAGGACATGTTCTCAAAGCAGCAAAACATCTTTGTTATGAATGTAACATATGTGGTACTCTCCCTCTGTTTGGCAGGAGATAAGAAAAACAGAAGCAAGGCAAAATGAAAACAAAATGGAGCATATAGGCATCGTGAAACAATTACAGTGCTGTGTCTCATTAGTATCTAAATTTGGGATTGCCAATCTTGTTTTAAAAACAGCTTTGTTCAACACTCAGTGACAGAATTTAAAAGCTGACATATCTTGCTGTATTGTGGGCCACAATCGCAGCTGGTGTAAATCAGTATAAACTAATGAAGTCAATGGAGCTTCTCTGATTTACACTAGCTGAGGTTATGGCTCAATAAGGTTAGACTTGCTTTCTAGGAGTGTTCAAGGAAGCCAACTTCTGTGTGTCCTGTGATGAAGTGGTTATTTATAATGGCCTTCAGTGTGGTTTGGAGCCAAATTTCCACATCAAAAGTAGCTTTATAAGAGATATCCTTACAGTGAGGTTCAGTGCAAAATCATGACTTCAGAAGCCAGCTTTCCTCATGCTCTCAAGTATTTGATTTCAGCCTGAAAACCATTTGAGAAGCCAAGAAAAGCAGAGACATTCCTGCCTATTTCCCCAGCTCTGCTTCATCTTTGAGTCGCCTGCATATCCAACAGGCCCCGACCTACACTGCCCATTTATCAAAGCCAGTTACTCTAAGTATCTGTTTATTTATGTTCAGAAATTCCCAGTAAGACAGACAAGTTTCATGCTTAACCTGAAAAATTGGGGATGGAGGTGGAGTTCTTACCAGTTCCAGAGCTATTTGTTTGACTTGGCCACTAGTAAAAATAAAACACAATAACGTGTCCCAGAGTCACAGCGAGAGGTGGAGGTCACAAGAAAACAGATCATGTCTTTCACAGCTCTTCAGCTTCAGTGCACTGAATTATGACTCCTATCATTTACTTACTGGATCCCCCACCCTGTGCGCAGGCTCCAAGCATTCAAAAAGCAGCAGGTCTCTGCTTCAAAGAACTGACAGGCTAAGCGAGAGAGTTAAATCTGTCCCGAAGCTACGCTACTCTCCACCTCCGCTTCTATCTGAAAGGTCAGATGGTCTCACAACCCTCGGCTGACTTCTGCCATCTTCTGCTCACCAGGCTGCCATGCCTGCAGTCCTGCACCTCCACCCTTTGGCGCTCTCCTCTGCTGTATTTAGCTACCAGAGGCTGTCATGGCAAGGACGTTCCTGATGCAGCCAAACCTGTCCTCCAGGCCCAGACCACCAATGTGCTGCAGCTCAAAGTGGTCTTTTGCAGAAGCATATTGTTTTTTCTTAGGAGGACCCCGCTCCTTGCACGTCTAGCCTTGATGTGCTCTATCAGACGTCCAGACAATGCCACAGGCTCTTTCACTGACCTTGTCACTTGGACACAGACTGTCTTCCCTAGAACTTCTTGCTAGAAAAGGGTCTCTGGAGTCCAGTTGTTGAGATCCCAAACCAGGGCTGAAGCCTCTCCAAATCTCCCGAGTGGTTTCTACACATCCTCTCCAGAGTGCTGTGTTCTTCCATGTTCTCTTCAGTGGGTTTAATCCTCTATGGGCTCACAGGGGCCAAGGACACAACTTTGTGGGGATGCTTCCAAAAATGGGATCTTCCAAACTGACAGCACCAGAGAAATCAACATTATAGGCTGAATATGAAACATCAGTATGTAAAAGCCTGCCTCACATCTTATCCTCTTGGGAGACACCACCTTCTCCTAAAAAGTCCAGGATCCTCCTCCTCTTCCACACTCGCAGGTTTTGCTTTTGGTCTCTTCTCTCTCCACAAAAGATCTGATAAATCTTCTTTCATTAAGAATTGCAATCTCCTTTTCCAGGGAATATTCCTGGTCTACCTCAGACGTGGTTAGGGAACCCCATTCAGTTACTGCTCAGTCACCAGCCTCCCAAATGGGTTGTTTTTTCTATGCACCCAGCACACCAGTTAAGTGCTGTCTTTCTGGGTAGATAAATATCGCTTAATGTTCCTCCCTTATTAGAATTTTTCCTATATAGACATTTTTTCTTGGTAACTATGGCTTAATATGGAGCCAAGGTAAAGTCAGAGAATAATTTCACAATTAAAACCATCAAGACACTGTGTTTGTTATTTGACATACAGATAGGCAGATATACTAAAGCATCATAAATGCAAAATACACCTTCTGTTCCCCCCCTACTTCTGTGCCTTGATCTGAGGACTGTGATTTATTGTTCCTAAGAGTTTGTTGCATTCACTTGTTACTTTGGAGGCAAATATTGTATTTTTCTGCTTAACATAGCCCACAAAGACCTATTATTTTCTTCTGTTATATTGCTTATATTCTCCTCAGAAACACCTTCACAAACTGCAGAAAGATCTACCACTACCACCTGCTATTTGTGCTACATTTTCTTCTCAGCTTCTCCAGGTGAAGGAACTGTGAGGTAGAGTCGTGCTTAGACTGGACGTTGTTCAGCTTTTAAAATTGTTGAGGGCCCTCATAAGTCTTTCTGCTTTCTCACCTGAAATCAAACCCAAACAGAATTCCTGCCTTTTTTTAATAACTTCCAGAATCAGTTGTGTTTGGAATGTCTCAAAATCAAGGGAAAGTCTCTTCACTCTGGAATATTTTAAAACCAGAAGTCTACCAGGCAAGTGAATTTCATTTCTGTTAACGCCATCTCACAGCCATTCAGTATTTGGCTCTAACTGTGCTTTTTAATGCATATCTATTCTTACTAGGGTTGAACTGGAAGGCAGTCAGACAACTCTCAGATAACAAGCAGGAAAAAACAACATAAACCCATTACCCCAGAGGAACTACAAATAGTTAATTACGCACAAGTAACAAAACTGGTTTCCTCACCATCAGAATTTATCGTGGACCACAGAGTTACAGAACTTTCCTTGAATCTGGTTGGGGCAAAGACAGGAAACTGCATCTTCTAAACTTTAGAAATAGATCTTAAACATGTAAACATAAGATATTATGCCTCTATCTTTTAAGTAACATTTATATTATCTAAAATAAACAGTCTTTCTGAAGTTAGTCTGTAATTGACATCTGACACAGTCCACATTGCAACAGATATGATAAATGCAGTAAACAGCAGAAATTATGCTTCTCTATGCTCTGAGAAACATTCATATTTCCTTACACAGATAAACTTTATTTTGTTGCTACGCAACCCTCACACAAACCACTACATTCTGCAGTAAATAAGAGTACAGATTTTACAACTGAAGGGCAAGCATGTGGCCTTTTGGGTTTTCTCCCCATTTTGAGTTCCAGCCCCAGCTTTAGTTCACATTGTAATATTCCATCATTTCATTACTAAGCTGCCTCTAAAGCTCAGACAGGGATATTTCAAACAGAGCAAAAAGGGCGAGTCAGAACGCATGATTCCTCCTGACAATGATGGGAAACAAATGGTGGAGCCAGTGATGTCAGTGACAGTGGAACAGGGAAATCAAGGCTTTGGGGTTTTTTTTCTTTTTTTTTTTTTTTAATCCCCCTTAACACCAAACTTCCACAACAAGATTTTCAAAACCTTTCTGCAGTGGCCTCTCCCTGCTCCCAGTAACATTGCTAGACCTGCAACAGAAGTGAGACAGATGAAGAGCCACCCTTAGTTTTACCCAAGATGAGATTAGTAGAGTGTTACCCTCCTCTGCCTGCTCACTTTGGGAAAGGCCACTTCGCAGTATGAAGCTATTCCTTTGTTCTTTACAGTTGCAAAATTTCTCCCGAATTCAGTGTGTATTTGGATTGTTCTGAGAATAGAGGAGCAGATCCTGTATGTGTCTGTATCCTCATCATAAGCAAAGTGAGTAACATTAAGATTTATCTATCTGAAGGGTGTTCATGGAAACTGAGTAGAGCCACTAGGATCTTCCCAAGTCATGAGTTAATACCTCAACTATTCAAGTTTCTCTTTCGCACATGGCTACAAATCCTACAAACTCTCTCAGGCAGCATCAGCCTTCACTTGCCACTGTCAGCAAATGAATCCAGGTTGAAAATGTGACTCAGGGCTCCATCTGGGTGCAGCCCAGAACTTCACCACAGTTTGGTGAAGGCAATAGGGCTACAAGGTTTTGCACCAGCCAAGGATCTGACCTATACCTGATGCACATAAATAATGGTTGTCTCATTGCAAAGGGGGTTGTGTCACTTAAACAACCGAATTTCCCCAATTTCGCTTTGCTGTTCAGTTCCTTACAACTAAGGGTCCTCTGAGCTCCTACAGCCTGCATGCTACAAGCCTGCATGCTTATAAAGCAATAGCACATAGTCGCTAGGGAAATGACACTATGTTCATAAGAAAGCAAGATTTAATCTCTACGATCTACAGTGTAGTTTCTCTAAACAGTGAGCAAGAAGTATCTTTTACATTTTAAATGTCTGCATTTTGATAGCTGTTTGCTATCAAAACATTCCTGTTTATAGTTTCATTTCAACAGCTAAGTTACTTCCAGGCATTTAAGTTAATATTAGCATTTGTTGCAAAACACCTCAAAGTTTCTATGCTGGTCTTGTATAAAGGCTCATCTCTAACGACAACTCGCAGTAGAGCCGCTTTCCTTAAGAGCCTAGGAGAATACAGGAACACCTGTAAAATTTGCTTCAAGTACTTTCTTCAACAAGTGATCTCCTACAGACCACCACTTCTCAGTCAGGATTGCAGGATGAGGCCCAAAGAGTGAACGCAGTCGCTTTTTGTCTGGTAGCACACTTTCTGTACAACAGGCAGAACAGGAGGCAATAGTCTTCAGACCTAAATCTTGGAAAATAATACTTGATGTCTTCGTATCAGTGTCCTGCCGATTTCTTCTACTCTCTGGCATCCTGGAGGAGAAGTTACATATCAGTTGAGCATCGTGATTTTCTATCCCACTCTAAGCCTTTTCTTTTTCTATCCCATAGAGATCTACATTCTGTCAGATGAAACCCACCCCTTAGTGACCAAGGATTTGCCATTACTTTTCTACGGATCTATTGCTCTCCTTGTGAAAACCATTTTTACTTGCTTTTACTTAATCTACTCAGTTCCCCATCTATAAGACAGGGGTAACAACAAGTCCTTTTCCCATCTCTCCATAGCCTAATCTGTTTATATTGCAAACATTTCCATCTCCCTTCTGTAGGTTACCACAGCATCTTGCCCAGGGCACATGAAACCTATGAGGAAATGCCAGACAGAGATGATTATTACTGAGAGGAAACGTTGATTTCTCACCTGTCAGTGCCATTGCCAGGCGAAACTCTTCTTTCAGCATCTGGAGAACTTCTTTTGCTCCTTCTTCACCCTAGGAGATTAGGAGACAGTGTGTACTATTATGTGAACATTTAGCTCATGTGTGTAGATACAGACATATATATATGTATATATGTGCCGACAAAGTTTTATGCACAACCGTAACTCCTGAGTACTTGTCGTAGCAAATTTTAGATTAGGTGGTCTGGATACACACAGACACCATCACACACGCATCCCGATGTGCACACATATACACATACATGCATACATGAAGCCTAAACAGCGAGTCTAGGTATCTAAAAACAGAAAATTGAGCTTTTTCTAACTTACTTGATAAACCAAGCCCCAGATGAGAGGTCTTCCAATGAATACAGCTTTGGCACCGAGAGCTAATGCTTTGAGAACGTCTGTGCCTTTTCTTACACCACCGTCCAGGAACACCTCCACCTTCCCCTCCACAGCCTTAATGATTTCAGGCAAGACATCAATCTAAAAGAGTGAAACCAGGAATACAGCTTGTCCACTTCTGTAACCCTATTTATTTTTTTGAATGAACTCTTATGTACAGGATCCAAGCTTTAAAGAGGCTAAATGAGCAATTGCATGCCTAACTGTATGCACAAATAACACAAATTTGTACTGAAAAACAGTAGTGACTTAGCATGTTAGCAGATATATACAAAGGTCAAATTTATTTATTCTATAAATAGAATGAGAATCAGCAGGGTCACACAAAACGTCCATCTGATCCCATGACATGTATCCAACACAAGCCAGTATCAGGTACTTCGGAAGAATATAAGAAACGGCAATCACAGGGGAGGCCTTTGCTTGATATTACCCCCCCCCCCCCCCACTCCACGCTGCCTACATCTGTGCGGGGCATTTATACAACT
>VYZW01040220.1:5453-37948 GCA_013401315.1 Balaeniceps rex | reverse complement strand
CCCCCCCCCCCCCAACTTCCAGCGTTCACTAGTTTGGGGATGAAATTGAATCACTATAACTTTTTAAATAATCATCTTCACTGTCTTGTTTAAATTTATTATTCATTTATATTAAGGGCCAGCGAGCATCCAGAGGCAGGCATTGTACCTATTGACATGGAGTAAGAGAAAGATGTGCCCTGAGGAACGTAGAGTTAGCTGAAAAGTGTTAATGAATATATTTTTCTTTTTGAAAATACATCTTGATTACAGGAATAAACGCAGAGAAAACTTCTTCATATAGGAAAAAATTAGCTTTCTTCTTAGTTTTGCGCAAGGTGGGAAATGCTTTCTTTTAACGCGCATATATGTTACTTTCACCAAGCTCTACTTAACCCCTACACCAGTGACAAAGGCAAGGGGGAAAAGGATTTTTACTGTTCCTAAGTTACAAGTAAGTAACCAGGGAGTTAAGTAATATGTCCACACCACACAAGAGGTCCCAACGAAGATATGAGCCTCCTGAATTCAAGCCTCAAGCGTTAACTGTTTCAATAACACTTAAATAGTTCCTATTCATGAAAATCGGGAAAGACACAAAACTGGAAGCCAAGTACTAAGGAGACTGGAAACAGTGTGTGGTAGTAAGACAAAAGGCACACAAATTCATGTCTTTCAAATACGGATGTAATTAATTTCCTTTCTAATGGATAAAAAATGACTCGGAGATGGGGGGAAGAGAGGAACTTGAAAGTGCAGTTTGTTTTTAGATTTGGATTAAAATTTTCTTGAAGTTTGGCAGTTGCTGTGATTTTTTTCCCCTCCCTCTGGTTTTGCTCTCTTGCCAAACATATTTTGGATCTGTTTCCACATACAGAGACCACTTTGTACATCCTGACAAACTGTACCAACATTAAAGTGCTATAATAACTAAAGTATGATGCAAACCATAATTAAAACATAGATTTCCTCAATGTGTAACTAGACACTAGAAATATTAACCAGCTTGGGTTCAGCTCACGTTCTGAAAACCCATGAAATTAAAGCAAATTATTATGTTTCTAAAACAGAAACGTTTAGCATGATCCGATACAGATATTTACATTATGAAAACTGCATTGTGAAATGCAGTTCTTTGTACAATGAAATCCAGTGAATGCATCAGCTGTAACAGTGCCTTCTCCTCTGCACTGTGGTGTTGCAAAGGAATAACTCATAACAAGTACTTTGCAAGTTTAATTTCTGTTCTACTGCAGTTGGCAAAAACTCATATTTCTTGAGCTTTCTCATTTCTCAAAATGATGTTTTTAATATCTTCATACATTCTTCCTGTTGGATTACCTCACACACAGACTTGCCCAAGATTTTCAAATACTCTTAGTGAAATTGGGGAGTACATTCTCAAAAGGTGACAAGAACATAAAGAGGACAGAAGCTAAAGAAGAAATATTCATTTCAGAAGTGTTGGGCATCCACACTCTGAAAATTCAGTTCCCCTTAAGGTGTCTAAAACTGAATAGCTGCAAACTCTCCTACAGCACAAAGTCACATTTGAAAGAAGAAAAATCTCAGACTCTCTTTTGAAACTGGAGAAGTCCTGACAGCAGGAGGTCTTTTTCCTACCAGTCCTCAGGAGTACCTGGAGACGGTCAAGCAAGAGCATCTCAGAGTATAATGCCTCAACTTCATTAACCATTTAGATAACCATTTGTGCTGGCCTTTGGCTCCCCAATGCAGGGCTTGGCTGGTGAAGAACCAGCCAACACAACCAGGAGATCAATGGCTCCACATGAAGACCTCAGAAAATCAGTGGGTGAAGGAATTCAGCTGGGGAAAGCCTCAGCTGCCCCCAAGGAGATAAGCAGAGGGCAGAAGTGCTCCAGGGGAGGGGAGGACATGCCAGCCGGGCAGCAGAGCCGAGCAGATAAGACTTGACCTGCAAAACACTCCGCAGTGAAAAAGGGCTTAGCTGTCCCCCTCTCCCTTCAGAAAATAATCATGGAAAACAGGAGGGTTTTCATCAAAGACGCATTAGGAATACTGAAACAGTCACAACTGGGCTTTGATTCTCCTCCTTTTCATTCTCTTTTTACTTGCGCAGCTTTCCCACACAAAATGAAGAAGGATGAGCGATGAGTGGAATTTTGGGGGGTTTCCTTCAGCCTGAACACATACTTTTTCATTTTTCATTACTTCTTTCTTTTTTTGCCAGTTGAGAACTTCTCAAATCCCTTTTCACCTTTGGAAAAGGCACAGGGTAGCACGACAAGGAAAAGGAAAAAAGAAAAAACTGTAATTTAACCACCCTGTACCTTTTCCAAAGATGAAAATGTTTGAAAGGAGAAAAATGAAGAGTTTCATTCTGCCTTTAGCTGTTCTGTAACTCTGGAATTTTTCAGAAGTCTCTGAAGACTATGAAAAGGGAAAAACAACTCTAGTACAACCTTCAGTGAACTGCAAATGGCAACAGGATGAGAAAGGAAAAATAAAAGAGAAGACTAGAAAACATTTCTTAAAGACTTTCCAATTTCTAAGCATTTAACTGACAATAATACACTATCTGAAATTGCTCTTCTGGATTTCCATGCAGGCTGCTGCAGCCAAGGACAGGGTACCCAGGTAGCTTGAAGAAACAGCCACACATAAGCCCTCCTGTGTTTTTTCGTTTGATCTGACCGAGGGGAAGCTGTGTCTAATTCAGAGTATGATGTGACATACATAGAGAAGTGGAGAGAGATTACTGCTCATGGGTTAAGGCACATAACACACACATTTACAGATTTTTCCTCCAGCTACCATGTGTTCAGAGAAAGCAAACAAGAAGCCAAAAGGTAGAGAAAACCAGAGACTACTGGTGCATATTGGCACCAGTACTTACAGTTGCAGGGACCCCATCAAGCTGTCGTGCTCCATGATTTGACACCAGGATGCCATTTACCCCAATCTTTACAGCTTCTTTAGCATCATCAGCTAGGAAAAAAAACCAAACAAACAAGACATGCCCTTCCATAACTGGGAGATCATTGACACCGTGATGAGGGAAATTTTGACATCACTAAAAAAACATTGCCAGCTAATGCAAAGCCACCTTAGAGCTTCATCCTCCCAAAGCTCCATCTCAACACAGAAAAAAGTTTTATCTTTAAGCAGTAAGACCAAAAAAGTAATCTGAAATGTTGGAGCAGAACATTTTACCACTTTGAATTAGCAGCCACTTTCATTGCTAGACTTTATTTTCTCTTCTATGTCCCACAACTCATCACTAAGAAATTATTTTGCTAAATTATTTTCTCCAAGCCAAAATTATCGGCATGATTACAGTAATAACCCATACTTAATGCAACCACTTCACTGTGCTCCGTGCTCTTTTGAGAGAATGGAAATCCAGCTTCCCTTTAAGTAGTATACAACTCAGATCAGAGTTAGAGTTTACAGGCAAAATGAACAGAGCAAGGTCAATCTTCCTGGTGGCATCTGATTTCACATATAACCGATGCGATGCCAGCCGACCGACTGACTAGTTTAGTGACCAGTGGCTCTGGTCCCTACCTAATGAACATCAAGGTAGATACACCCTGTCACACAGTCGTACAAACCATCTGACAGCTCCAGGTACTTATTTAAGCAGCTGCAAGTGTCTTGGTTGCTGGGTTCCTAACCACGCATGAGGAAAAGAAGGTTTTTTTTCCCTTTGATTGCTTTTGGCTCTGTTTTGGCAAATCTTCCCTACTTAGCACAGCACAGAAATATGAACGTTCATCCCACCATATTCCCTATCAGCAAAGCAGATGTTTGCCGTTAAAAAGCAATGCAATTCTATGCAATTTTACAGAAATTTCCCCAGCACGAGCACTTTTCCTTCCCTGGCGCCTCTGCGAGCAGGGATGCCTCGCCTCCCCCACGGGAAGTGGCAGAGCTACACACCCCTGAGGATTCCTTTCGCGACGATGGGCAGCGAGGTCAGCTCTCGAAGCCATTTGATGTCCTCCCAATTGACACTTGCATCAATCGCCTCTGCTACGTACACAGCCAGCCCACTATTTTCTCCAAAGTCTTTCCCTGAGGAGAATGCCAGGTCACTGCTTGAAAAGTTTTTTAACCTAAAATGACAAAAGACATAGAAAAATAGCCTGAGAAAGATTCATTGTAGCCATGAATCAATCCCTAATGCCAGCATTCAATATACCTGTGTTAAACCTTTGCTGTACTGCAGGGCAGGAGCAAAAAAGCCTATCCCATGTCAGATCATAGTCATTAGTAAGCCTAAACCTTTGGCTGGCAAAGCATTTGATAACACTGGTGCAAATCTCTCTGGCCCAAGGCAACAGTCCTAGTGCTTTCAAAAGAAATAGGATAAAGTCCAAAATCCAAAGGTCCGGCATCAAATCCACAACCAGGAGGGAAAACCCAGCAGTGAGAGCACTAATTTGTGCTCAAGCATCTGTCCTCCCACAGACCTCCCATGTGACTTTGGCCGTGACACTTAGCCACTCCTTTTGCCTCAGCTTCCCACCATAAAATAGGAACAACAGTACCTGCCAGGAGCACTGTGAGGATAAATGCATCGGAGGCTGTGGGACATTCAGACCCTAGAGCAGTACAGGCTGGATGCGAGAAGAGAACATCGATCTTGCTTGACATAACCCAGGGCCCACTGAAGTCAAGAGATGCACCTCTACTTACCAGCAGAAATCCCCTTAGCTTTCATCCAGCAAATCTGGTTTTAGTTTGGGGTTTTGGGTTTTTTGTCAAATCCAGGGAATTCAGCTACTGGAGGGAATAGGGGACTGGGTAGGTGGGAGGGGAGAAGGAAGGGAAGTTTTGTTAAGCTCCGTGAGTCAGATGGATCTGCATGAAGCCTTGCAAAGAATTCAGTATTTTCATCTGTCTGACAAGACCAACATCCAGCCAGTTCACCTTGTGTCTTTTNTAATTAAGTTCATATGAAAACCTTAGCTATTATCTGCTCTTTAGCACCAAATCAATCTCACAGGTTCTAGGAACTGAATGGTAAGTGACAGCCCCTGCACCAAAGAGTTCACAGACTTACTAGGCAAAGCAGGAGAATGGGAAAGGAGGGCAAATAGAGAAATTCAGGTTGTGCTTGTATTAGAAAGCTAAAGCAGCCCCAAGTGCTCACAAGCATTAAACCACTATCAGCGACACCAGTACTGCCAAGGACACCCATGTCCCACACGAGGCTGATTGCTCTGTTCTTCAGAAGCTGTGTCTTGTTCCACATTGCGCTATTTTATGCTCTGTTCTTCAGAAGCAGTGTCTTGTTCCACATTGCGCTATTTTATACTCGTATTCCACATTTTGGGAAATGCACGGGGCTTTTTTTTGGATGGAAACTGGCTAGTTTCACTGCTGATTTCATGCCTGCAACAAGCAGCATTTCACATGGCTTTTCTGTTCAGCTCCAGGCCCAGAAGAAAATGAGAAAGGAGCAGGCTCTCAGCAAGATCCAGCTTTTCAGCTGTTGGTTTGCGGAGGGTGGGGTACCCAGAGAAAAACAGAACCATGGATAAGATTATATGTTTTTCTTGGCCTGTGAAACGCAGATCAACACTTGAATGAATGTTGCCTTACATACATTTCTGAGCACAATGGCACCTTGTTGTTGCTTGAAAACTTTGTTGAAATCCCGAAGCCAAGAAAAAGTTATCACATAACTGAGCAGAGCCCCACGCTAGGAGGGTTTCACCGCCGACTCTGCAACAAAACACTGTCCGAGGGTCATTCTGAAATCTGCCGTGATTAATTCGAACCCTTAAAGATTACTCCAACTTGATATTGTTTCATACGGTTCACTCAGACAAAACCTTGTTACAGTTCAGTCAGGTGGGGTCAAAGTGTTTCAGAAATGCTCTATTGCTTTCCTCAAATATTTTTGGATTATTTGACTCACATTCAAAAACTCTAACCCCAGGCCTTAAAATGATACTGCCCCTAAAAAAGCTATTTAAAGAATTATTTAATTTTTTTTTTTAGGTAAAATGACAGTGTATATCAATCATGTTTTGTCAATCACAGATTTATAGCAGGATTACCATATGGGGCATATTTTAATGTTAGATTTACCAGGGATTTTTTGTTTTCTGGTGCTTTCCTCATAAGATTGTACTTTAATACAGAAATCATAGGCAGAGTTAAGGTTGCTCTGTCAACCTTCATCATATCATCTATTAGCTTCAAGTACAAGCGTATGGGGGAGATCCAACACCCCAAGCTCTGGAGGTTTTTTTTGCCTGCGAGGTGAAGAATCAGATTCATTGCAGAGTCCCATGGCTTACCTTCAATTTGAATATTATGAAAAAGAAGAAAGACCTCAGGATGTGATGTTATATTTCTTGCTATGTACATGTTACATATGGTATGTACATAGTATAACATAACAGTCTTAGGAGACATAGGAAGAGCACTTCAGATCCATTGATAATATTCAAATCTAGCTTTCACGCAGAACTCAAATCAAAGTTAATCTGCTTCAAAATATGTTCAGCTATCCTTTATTTTGTTTTCTCTCCATTTTTGTGTTCATTTGCAGGCTATGAATAAAAGCCAATGCAGCAGTCTTAATATATGCCGTGGCAGACTGCAGTCACTCCCAAGACCTACCTGCAAGATTCTCGCAAGATTTTTAGTTCCCTTTTGTACAGCCAAGATCCTGGATATCCCAGCCACTCAATACTCTTCCAGCCGGTCCTTGGCTGCTAACTTCAGCATATGTTTATCTGGGTGGCCGCTACAGTCTACCAATTTAGATTTGCAAAAGGCCAGTGAAATCAGTGCCCTTACAACACCGCTGGATGACTCTGTTACAATTAAATGCTGCATAGGCTCTGCAGTAGAGAGGAACTAGAATTCATGCTGAAGTCAATCATGAGGCCACAAATTCTTCTGAGACATAGAAAATGTCCCAAAACACACGTGGGAGTGGAAATTGTCCTCATGGAGAATTTAGAAAGGCTGATCCCCAGGTGTTACTGTATTTGACTAAAAGAAGAGTTGAAGTTGCTTGGAAGGGGGCTCCATGGTCAGTAGCAACATGGCCCGGGAGCCAGTGCAGTGTCATAGGATATAACACTGGTTGGAAGGGACCTTTGGTGCACTTAGTCCAGGCCCCCATTCAGAGCACAGCCAACTCTGCACCTGTATCCAAGTTCAAAGTCAGAGCAGGTTGCACAGGGCTGTGTCCAGCTGAGTTTTGACGACATCCAAGAACATATAGACAGATGTACAAAGAAATGCCCCATCTCTCTAACTTTGTCACTCTGCAGCCTCACGTTGCCTGGCACCCAGTGTCTTTTACAGTCTGCAAACAGCCAAGAAAGCTTAGTTTTGACCCAAAGCATAGCCCAAGCACAGCGAGAGATAGGTGCTCAGTTCCCCGGTTTTATTGCCCAGTGCAGCGTGTGGCACCTGGAAGAAATTCCTTGTGCCAGAAACAAATTTCCCCCACAGCACCTCACGGTGACCGCAGCACTGCCACACGCCCATCCCACATCCCACCAGTGGGCACCTACCTGAGGTGGGGAGGAAGCTGGAACTTGTTGCGCACATCGTCAAAGCGCCTGCCGAGGAACGGTGTGTCCACCGTCACGAAGATCCCTTTGTAGCCTGCTCTCTCCGCACGCCTCACGAGGGATTTGGTAACCTCCCGGTCCTTGTACACGTAAAGCTGCATCCAGTGAAGGCCATCTGGAGCTGCTTCAGCCACTTCTTCAATGGAAGAGGTGGCCCAGGAGCTCAGCATCATCCCTGTCCCCATTGCCTGGCAGGCTGGAGGAACACAAGGTTATATTTGAGATTACCCAAAACAGAGGCTTCTCTAAACAGGAGCACTTGGCTCACCAGAGTGTATTGGTGGGTGCAATTTCGCATTGCCTTTCCTCAGTCTTAATGCATTTTCAGCCTTCCGGGGAATGCTACATTAATAGTTAGCGGTTACTAACAGCGCCGGGCTGCTGTGAGAGCTCTCTGCCTTATTCTCTGTGTTTATAAGCAAATTTTTGGTGACTACTGTCTGCACGCTGTTTGGGATGATCCCTGCTCCAATACTGGAAAGAAAAGACATTATAATCAAACTAAGCCTAACCCATATTAATAATTCTTTATCCTATGGGGAGCCTGTTTGTAAGCCCTTAGCATCTGGCTACCACTTGTCAGAAATGTTGGCAGATACATTTAAGGACATACACACACATGCAGAGTTTTAAATGATCTTAAAAAAAAAATTGCATTTGAGACTTCCAACTTTTTGTACACTGCCACATTGCTGCAGGTCAGTGTTTCGGGTCTGTCATTCTCAAAACTGCTCTTCAGTCCTCTTCACCACTGCCACGCAATCTCCCTTGAGCATTTTGATCATAGCATTTTGGCTGCTTTCTCCCACCCCCAAAATGTTCACTAGCATTAAACCTTTGTTTCTTGAAGTGCTTTTCTAGCAAACGCCTGTTGTCACCCCTACAGAGTATTTCAGGGCATAAGAAAACAGAAGGACACAGTCCAGCAGACAACCTTATTTAAAGGCTTGAGGGGGAAGCTCCACTTTACTTTGCTTCAACACCTTTGCCGCCTGTCTCGTGGCCTGAAGGAGAGGGACCCCACGTCCATTGCGTGATCCCACGCATAAAGCTTCACACTTCTGGCAATAAAAAGTAGAAGTTCTGATCTCGCCGAGAGTGGGAGAAACACATCGCAGGTGGCAGTCACCACCCAGGAGACCCCAAAACTAAATACAAAGATGAGCCGGTACAACAGACAAGTGGTCTCCAAAGTCTCCGCTGAGACCAAAGGGATGGGTGCTTATGCCCTGGGTGTTTTGATCCCTCCTCTTTTACCTTCAAAAGCTGTAGAGTGAAATCACTCCCGAGGTGTGGGCAGCCCCAAGGTTAAATGTCATCGAACAATCCCAGATGGGGTCAAGCAGCTGGAGGCTCTGTACCGGCTGCCTCCCCGGGTGTGATTTCCAACCCGAGCTGCACTGCAAACCAGCTAACCTCATACAATTATATTTTTATGAATCCATCACTTATTCTTTTTGGAGTAATCTGTCACTTAATGTAAAATAAAGGAAAACACACTGTAAAACTCAAAAATGTTATATAAAGCCTTATTTTTCTTGGTCTACCGCAGTATGCGTATTTTTAATGTAAATGGACCTCTGTTTCAAAACGTCATCTCCAGCCCATCGAGGAATTAAAAAGTGGTGTTTATGACAACATTTTATTAAATAAGGATTACAAGTCTCTTAGAGTGGAAACTTATGAACAGCTTATTCAAACAAATTGGTTACACCCTCCCACAGCCACCAGGCAGCTTTCAATCAGTGGAAATACAGTAGCAATGAACCAAAACACTACCTTTTAGCCATTTAATTTGTCCCCTTAAAACTACTGGAATGAGTTCCCTCTCACAGATTAAGTACCTAGAAATGAGTTTCTTCTGAAGAACCCATGCATACCGAATGCCTAAAGTCTTGTTAAAATCAGCTGTGGTGGGTTATCGCAAATCCCATAAGTGATTTGCCAAATCAAGTCCATTAAGTGATGCTAAGAAACAAGGGATACGCATTCCTGTTGCTCTGTCAGATACGAGTTCGTGAATGAGAGGGAGGGTTGCTAACCCAGCAATTGCAAAACCCTCAGATCAGATAAGGGAAAAATGTAAATGTTATGGTTCCATCTCCCTTTAGGTATCCATTTATTTCCAGTTTTACTTTTATTCTCAAGTCTACCTCTACAGCCCTACGGACACAAGAATAGTTGCAAAAGCAAAAATTAAAATAGAAACTGCACAATAAAATATACTCGGCGAATGGAAGATTTAAACCACAAAATAATACCATATCGTTTCAACTTATCTGCATACGTGGCAATAGAGAAGATGCTGCTTTCGTCTTATTTAAGGTTAGATTTAAGCAGTTTGGTTCAATCAGAGTTCAAGTATTCCAAGCTGGGTTATGGTGTTTTCACAAAAGCATACTCACAAAATTCCTCTCGTCTGTCCTGTAAAGTTAACAACTCTGGTAAAGCACCAGCTCAACACGTGTATTTTGGATCCGCACGGGCAAATTCAAACTTCACGCGCACAAAATTTTTTCAAAGTTTTAGAAATTCCAAGTTCCAGTTTTAGTCGAACTGTGCTTTATCTTGATCATTTTAAAGCTTATTTTGACAATTTTCTAGACTTTCAAAAGCATATGATAAATAGTCCTGAAGTGTTGCCAGGTTCTGGGGTTTTTTTACCTCAAATCAGGATTTGCTAAAAATATACTCCCATTTCTTACACATTTAGCTGCAGTCGAAGAAAACAGAAGCAATTCATTTCCTCCAGCAACTATATTTTACACTTCAATTTTGGCGTGCTGCAAATATTATTCTTACAAATCAGTACTGGATCCATATTCCCATGGGACGCTGTTGCAGCAATATGTGACATTTGCCAGAGTTTAAACATCAGATTTTTGTAAACCAGCCTTTCCTCATGCCATTTCAGATTGCTTTTAGTCTTCCTTCTGCCCCCCCCAGGTCTTCTTTTAATCCCGAGCATTGCCCAAAGCATACGTTTACCTTTGTACACACCGCAGGCTCCCACTGAGGTCCATGACAGTGCAGAGAGCACAGCATTAGCCGCACACAAGAGGCTGGGGAAGCTTTTGATATCAGAATGATAAAGCTTTGAGTTATTTGTACTCTGCCTTGTTTCAGGGCCAAATGCAACTAGAATTGGGGTATAGTGGGGTGCCTAGGAAAGGGGAGCTTCACAGCCTTCGCTCCACGCCTGCCTTGAGTGGGTGCAGGTGCCCACTGCTACCTGCCTGGACTTAGCCCAGGAAAGGCCAGAGCAAGAACATATCTTCGTACCAGGGAACATAAACCTCAATAAAATGGGGCTTTCCTCATTCTTGGGGAATCCAACTGAAGTATTTTACGTAGCGACAAATCAAGGTTGACCATGGGACAGCACCCACTTGGGAAGTCTGCAGGAGAACAGAGTGGTAACATCTTTTAGCCCCTTTTTCATCCTGAAAACTCGGAGTCTCCTTCCCACCTCTGATTGGACATTACTCCATTAACTGGTATGGGAAGGGCATGGAGTTTGTCCCTATGGGCAAGCCAGAGGCAACATACTTCAGGGGAGGACACTGGAGAAGAGCCCAGTTTAAGCTCGCGTATTTTGTGAGGGTTACCTTGTATGGGAATGGGAACTCTTGCTATTTTTCTCTAGCTGTGCAAATTCCCATCGTTTCCCTTTTAGGGGCATCTCCGAAGCACGGCAGCCAAACTGCCCCACTGTGGTCATTCTTCCCTGACTCCACCAGTGAATCCACTGTCCCCAACTTAGGGGCCAGAGGACATTACTTGGGATCAACGCGATGTCTTTTTGGCACGGTGGTGGTTCTCAAGGGAAGTAGCTATGTTCTTGGAGCTGCATCTCCTAAGAAACAGAGTTGTTTAAAGTACTTAACATTACTCTCTTGACGAAATGCACTTGGCTGAGAAATCCCCTGCCCAGCCTTACCTCACTTACCCCTTACAAAACACTGCGTGCGAGTTGTGCCTACGATCATTTTGTTGACACAACACATTTTGTCAGCTGTGCAGGAAGGCTGGAGGCAGCAGGGAAAAATATGTGCGGCCAAAATGGATCTGGCTGGTCTAGGCGGGCTGTCATGTCAGACTGCCTGCGTACACTTGCATCAGAAAGTCCCCTGGCCATGCCGCTCTCTGGGGGAGTCACGGCCAGGTCAGTCCAGGCCATGTTGTGCCATGTGAATATTGTCCTCTCAATGACTCTGGTGTAGTCGTACCTCAAAATTAACTTTTTTTTTTGGAACACCACATAGGCAACGGGTGAAAGATGGGTACAAAGTCCTGCTATTTTCACTGCGGCTGAGCACAAAAAGCAACAGATCACAAAATCCCTCCTTCACAGTCACGGGCATGTCCGATGAGCACAAGGAACCTGAATTCAGACGCTCAGCAGCATCAAAGCAAACAAAAAGTATGGTAGAAGTCTGTTAAGAGCCGAAGGAACAAAGGTGTTTCTCCCTCTCTAGTGGAAATGATAGAGCTGCAAGTAACTCAACTAAAACAGTGGGGAAAAAAAAGCTTTTCAGTCAATATTCCTATTCTCTATTTGGCAAAGCAAATGGTGCAGTCACATCTCAGGTGATGGTGAAACCCTTCTTGCGTCAGCGGTAACTCAGAAAGTTCTCTGAGAGCAATTGCAGAGGGTAAACATAAAAACATCAGATCTGAGCAACTATCATCCAAAGTTTTCAAAAGATCTGGCCAAGAACACAGTCAGGCTGTCCAGCCTGATTTTCAGCAAGTCAGAGAGAAGTCAGGTATTGCAATACTGCTTCTGGGCTAAAATACAAGAATATAAGGTAATCAGTCAGTAAGAGAGCATTAGATAATTAGCAGCAATATAAACAGACTAGAAACCTCAATAAAACGATGCTACATATCTGTTTATAATCAATTAAGGTTTCAAAAAATTGCTATTTCTTGCTAAGCAGCTGGGTGGTGCACAAGATTTTGTTTCTGTGTATTTGAAGGTGGGTCCTATTTAGAGGAGCATGAGCACTGCTGCACTTGCGGGGAGTGCTGACTGAAGACGACATGGGGATCACACTGGTTTGCAAGCACAGCATGAAGTTGGGATGGCAAATAAATGTCTTTGCATGGAGGAATAGTGAATCTTCTGATGGACAGGCAAGGCAAAAAAAAATCATGTAGAATCAGAAGAGTTCTGTTGAAAAGTGTTTAGAGAACAGCCCTTTGCTCTTTAACGGTGGCTAAGATTATTCATCAAATTTGGTGAATATTTTTAGTTAAAGAGGTTGAAAGTGGAGTGGGAAGGATGAGAAAAATTCACCTAAGTCAAAATGTCATGTGTTGATATTTTCAAAATGGAAATGTTTTCTTCTGAGCTAACACTTTTGTTTCAGAACAGAACTATGGCTAAAAGCACATGCTAGTAGGAAAATGAAATAAAACATTGTGTTTTGGATCAAATTAAACATTTCAGTTAATCCAAAACAATTTTCCTCCCAATTTTTCAGTTTCTACTGAACAGAAAATCCATTATTTGGAAAATTGCCACATACACTGATGAACTACAACTAAAATGCTAGGGAAGATACTTGAAGAAAGACCTGGAAAAACTGGGACAACTGCCAAGGTCCATGAAGTTGTTTCAAGGACAAGAGAGTTTTCTCTATAAGGAAGGACTCCAGGTGCATTTAGACATGTCAAAGAAAACCGAGGAGCAACCTTATTAGTGCCTATATGGACAATTTTTTTTTTTTTTTTTTTAAAGTCTAACTAACAGAAGTGTAAGTAAATCCAACATCTGGATTTGAAGCTGTACAAGTTTTGACCATGACAGCTTATTCTGCGCAGAGTGGAGTTAGTTAACCTTTGGAATAACTTACGTTGCATTGGATGGCCCATCACCAGCAACTTTTAAAATTACAATTGAACATTTTTCCTAAAAAAGGTCCTTTACTAGTGAACAGAATTGTCAGTGAAGATGTGTTTAAGGCAAGCTGCCAGACTTTACCCTATTTTGGGTAAGATGCATGCTCCTTTCCACCAGCTTGGTTGCTGCAAGAGAGCATCTCTCGAGGAGCAGCAGCTCCCCAAACCCTGACAAGCCCTAAAGGGGTCGTGAGGGCAGGGAGTTTTACCTAACGAGAGACACCATGACATGCCTTTGTCCCTAGAGAGGACATTTACGCTGCAACCTGCAGGCAAACCCGCTGGAAGAGCGGAGCAGTTCAAAGCAAAATGCTGTCGCTTAAGGGAGCTCCTTGGCAGGATCAGGCATTGTTCTCAAAATACAAAAAGGTAAGGGAAGGAGTTGTTATTGCTACCCGCACCACCCTGCTCTGCAGGTAAGGATGGTGTGAACCCATCACAACAGCAGAGGCACCACCACATACGTTGCTTGCGACACACCTGAGCCAAAAATCAAGCTTATGAAGCCTGCCAGGCTTGGCAAAAGCCACAAGACTATGGATCAGACTTTCTTGGCTTGCGTAAATTGGTGCAGCTGAAGCAAGAGCTGATCAAAGCAACCAACAATCTGCTCGCTTATATTTCAGAGGTGTCACGGAGTTTAAGAGAAGTCGGATGTAGCAAACCCCCTGATCCCGAATGTCCCAAGTT
Source organism: Balaeniceps rex (assembly GCA_013401315.1). Taxonomy (NCBI): domain Eukaryota; kingdom Metazoa; phylum Chordata; class Aves; order Pelecaniformes; family Balaenicipitidae; genus Balaeniceps; species Balaeniceps rex. The sequence continues at coordinate 23,783 of VYZW01040220.1, read as the reverse complement.
TAAGGGAACCTTTAAGCCAAACGTGTACTTTACAGCTAATCCCTGTCATCTTATAAGGTCAAACGAAAAGCTTGGCACCAAATGCCCCCTTTAACAGAGCACAAAACCGAGGCCCTATTTTTTCTACAAGAAACACAAAACAGAGGGGGCGATTTTAATTACGCTCTCCTTTGAAAGCAATGAAAAATTTACCAACACCCATGGCTATGTTTATTTGACCGCACATTCAAACCGCTGCCAGTACCCCAAGCTCTCCTAGCGTGAAAACCCAAGAACGTTAAATGCAATATTCATATGTTAAAGTTTGAAAAGGTAAGTGCACAAAAGTCAACTTAATTTTGGAATTTCCTATCTACCACAACCATAACTCAGCCCTGGTAGTCAGCCTTATTGTACCACTCAACTTTACGTGCCATTATAGATTTATGCCTTAAAACGTGGCCAGGCCACAGCATCGGTGGGAATTTTTGCTAAGTAACATCCTGAATTTTGTGTGGTTTGGATCTTAGTCTTAACATTGCATTAATATGTGTGCACCTAACATTACAGTATAATGCTTCGGAGTTTCCTCCTGGCATAACCTGGGCCAGAAATAATCTGCAAGAGTTGCCAAAGGACAGGACAGCACCAAGGCATCCCACCATCCGCCGCTTCGCAAACCAATTCGAGGTATTCGAGCTCCATCGTGTGGACCGCCCCTGCACATACAATAGGCATAAAAATCTTTGGCTTCCTAATAAATCTCCTGGGAAGGGGAAAAATGTATCCCCAAACATACTATAAAATTGGAGAAATCTGCTTTTACGAAGATTGCTGCTGGAGTTGTGCTGCAGCCCATCATGGTGCACATCTCAGCGACGCGGCTTTTTAATGGGAATTGAGACCAGCTCCCACTGCAGGGCAGATAATTAGACTCACTTCACACTAGCACTTGCTTAATTGGTCATGGAAACACTGTTCGATGAATACCTCAACCATGCACAGGAAATTTTTTTTTAAATATTGCCTATTTAGGTTTTGTATCCTTTTTCATTCAGTGCTAGAGCACGGAAACACACAGCCCAATGCCGTTTGTATGCAACAGGCCCACTGTGTGACCTCTTTCTCAGATTTTGTGTCATCCTGCAGCTCGGGTTAAAGGAGTAAGGAACCATTTCACATCTGAATTCTGGTTAACATCCCATTTCTCACAGCCTTTTAGGCTGCGGCCTCCATGCTGGCAACATCTTTGTACAGCATCTAGCCCAGAGGGGCCCTTATCTCCCTGCCTCCCTGGGATGCGCTCAAAGTGCTCTCTTCAAAGCAAGTCTTTTCCCCAGACAAGCAAAGGCTTCTGAATTTCTAGAAGCAGTTCCGTAACAGGAAGAATGTTGCCGTGACAATATATAGAGTTGTATTTATAGAATGTATAGAAAGATATATAGATAGATGTAGTTTTCAATTTTGTATTTGTTACAAATGATTCCCCTCTTACATACTGCATTTCTCATCCCTGTTTCATAGCGAGGGAGAACCCGTACACAAAACAGGCGAAGGAAAAGAGCAAAAAACAAACCCAAAACCAAACCTGATTACTCTGAGCAGCAACTCAAACCCATCCTGGCCACAGCATCAGGAGCAAGAAACCAAGCTGGGCATGCAACCGGCAGGTAGGGTATTACTCTGTTCCTCTCTAACTCACGGCGGGGGGGACTTTGCAGAGTTTACCTTTAGCAGTAGCCGTCTCTCCGTCAGCGTGAGCCATGCGCTGCATAGCGGTCGCTCCGACGCAGACCGGCATGCTGATTTTCTGCCCCAACACTGAGGTTGACAGGTCCATTCCTGACACATCCCTGAGCACCCGGGGGTACAGCTTCCATCTAACGCAGAGACAAAGAGAATAAAAAGCCTGCATCATCGGGGTTATTTACAGTTCCTAATGGGCAAGAGCAGATTTTCCTGCTGTCAGGAGAACCATGGTGAAAGCTGTGTTGGGGCTGGAGCAGAACCTCGTTGCGTGACCCAGAGCTGCAGCACGACCCACAAAATGCACAAAGCCAGGAGGGAGCAGGCAAGGAGGGACTGAAGTCCGCAGAGGGTGAAAGAGGCCTTTGAACATTATTAGCTGGTATCGTTTGAAAGAGAAGACGGGAGCTGCAAAATAATAAGGTTCACAGCCTCCTTGAAAGCCTTGGGGCAGAACTGGATGACAGAGGGTGTGCAGGAACAGGAGAAGCCATCAGCCCTCCCCAGTTATTCCTTCTATGGACTAGGGAGCCAAAAGGCACGGGACTTTTGGATAAAACTGGCCTGGCCGGCATGCTTAGCCCTCCCTGTCCCTGTGCTACCAGTCTCTGCAGTGAGACTACATAGAAAGGAGCAGCCACGTGGGAAGCAGGTGGGCAGAATGGCTGCCCTGGCTTTCCTCAGCTCAGGAGGGTGTGGAAATCTGCTGCACCACGTCTCTGCTGGCACAGAGACTTTGCTCGGAGAGATCCCGTTCCCAGCAGTCACTGGATGCTCTGCAACACACAGTCCCTGGGACTAGAGCTGCAGCCCCAGGGACAGCCCATCGTACCGCAGGGACTCCAGACTTCCAGGAAAAGACCAAATGTGGCCACTGTAATTTGGTGCAGGAAAAGACCGAGTAGCACGATCGCTTTCCCAACAGAGCAAATTACAATCTAGTCCTTGAATGATGTGGCCCAGCATCTGCTCAGCCATTCCTGACCTTGCTTTGCCTTCAACGTGTCTGCCAGAAACTACATCAACCCAGAGCTGGGCTTTATTCTCCACTGGGGTCTTCAGCCTGGGTGCAAATGGAAGTTGGCTCCAAAACAGAGCAAACTAAAACACGCTTAGTCTGAAAATACAATTTATAGCGGTCAGGCTGGACATCACACACACAGAAATTTATATCCCCCCCCCCGCAGCACAAGAGGATCATGATCCCTCTTATGGGGTCAGGTAGATGACACCGCAATATCCAAATCTATCTTAATAGGGTTGCAATCCTGGGGGGAGCTGTGAAATTGGACTTTTTCTCACCATCCAGGGGCTGTTGCAGCGCAGCCACTGTTACTACAAGCCACAAGAGGGTGTGCAATAGTAGGGGCTGCCGCTCTACACGGATGCACGCTGAGCCAGGCCAAACCCTCTCTGCAAGTGGTAGTAGGGTACGCATCAACCTCTGACTAAGGCATCTCTCCCTCCGAAAGGACTCTGCACTTTTAGATGACGGCTGTTGAATTTTAATTACAGAAAATAACTAAAAGCTTAAGCTCTAGTACTGCTGAACCTGACTACCTGCTCAGCACTAGAAAGCCCAAGACTGATATTATTATAAGCAAGAAGACAGCAACCAGAGCCACTGTCACCCTCGGACTATGCTCCGACAGTGAGTGGTGGTCAGCTTGAGCTTGCATATTAAACTGACAAGTTAGAAAGACAAGACACAATCTCATCATTTTACAGAAAGATCAAGAGACATTTCCATAAGAAGCCCGGGACAGAGCCAGGGTGAAACCCAAATTTCTGCGGCCCTAGAGCACCGGGTCGTGCCAGCTCTCCAGGAAGCGCTCCCCAGGGAGGAGAGATAGTTATGATGCTTGGAAGGAGATGTGTAGTTGTGGGAGTCAGCTGTATTATTCGATGCCAAGACACACACTGCAAGTATGTCTCCTCAGACTTGTTTTCAGGCTATTGTATCAGTTTGTTATTTTTCAGGGGAGGATGGGCTGAGGGTGGGACAAAGAAAACACGACTTTTTTCTCCTCCTTTCTTCCTAATCCTCATTCCAAAGGCTTTCTCCCAGCTCTGAGACATCTTTTAAATATGAAGAAAACAAAACCCCTTTAATAACCTTGCTCATTTTTACGGTCAAACTCAAAAGCGTAAGGATGTGAAGTATCTCCCTCTTCCCCAGCCTCCTAGTTTCTCTGCTCTCCCGGACCTGCCAGATTTTTACCTGGTGCAAACCACTGCCATCTCAAAGCACGCGCATGAGGGTCAGACCTGAACAACATTGTTGCAGTGCTTTTAGCTTAGGAAAAGAAACAGAAAGACCAAAAAATCCTCCCAACAGTGTGTGCAAGAAAAATGATGCTGTTTCAAGCAGTGATAAGCAGCCTCCTTCCCACTCACCTTTATGTACCATCAAATTACTCCATCCCTGAGCTTTTTGGGGTCCTCAGGCTCATCAGCCCCAGACTTTAAATGTAAATGACTCCTCTGATGCCTTCTGTGGCTTCTCTTCCCCTTGCACCTTATCAGGTCACATTCTCTAGACCAACGTCAAACCAATACTCAGAACTGAGTATTTACCGGGTCCCACGGAAAACACCAAAAGGGATCACTGCCTTAGTATTACACTCTTTAAATAAAACCTGATCTTGCTTTGGAAACATGGGGGTTTTCAGCTGTTTGCCGGACACTTGGTGAGGCATTTTCTGGACAAGCCGTAGGGAAATGCCCTTAACAGCAGCGAGCAAAACCCAAGAGCAGTATTTCCCACTAACCGGAGCGCGCATTCATTACGCTGCCACACACCACCTGCTTTCTCCAAGTCTTTGAGTGGAAAGTTTTCCTGGATATTTTGTAAAATCCTTGTGTATTTTTTTTTTTTATTCATCTTCTCCTCATCACCCACATTTTTTTTTTCCAGCCAAGTCCCCACTCGCATGCTGCAATCAGCAATTGCAAGTGAGCGCATCTTTCTTCCCAGCTGGAAGCGGGGAGATGCTGCAGTGGGGAAGGCAGCGAGTGCTCCCGATTTGGGCAGCTTCAGCTAAACGCTGGCTTGAAAGAAGGATGAAAGGAAAGGAGGGGGGATTAGCGGGGTTTTTTTTGCTTTTCCCTCTATGTTGAAAGATTTCAGCATGTAAATTATCTTGCAGTTGGGTAAGAGGAAAGCACTCACTGCTTTCCCCACTCATTTTCGGCTGTGAAAAATGCAGAAATTTTCAAACTGCAACACATTTTGAAGCAGCTCTTCTTGTTTCCCTTCCAAGTCCGTGCTAAATAATCCCTTCATACTGCATTGCAAGCGGCGCGCTTGGGCAAGGACACACGGTTCAGGCAGTCTCCATCCCAACTCCAACCCACTTCACTACCTTAATCTCCCCTACAGCTCCACTTCCCATCGTACGGGGCGGGCACTAGTGCTGTGCAAGGCGAAGCAACAGCTGCTTCTGCTTGAGAAAAATCGATTTGCTCTCCCAGGGTGTCTTGCCATCCACACGGCGACTCTTTTCACAGCACTCTGCAAATCCGAGGTGAAAGACATCGCAGAAACGTAACCAACTTATTATCGCAAGCATTCCTTTCCTTTTCTCCCCCCTACAACTTCCCATGCTTGTTTGACCCCAATCACATTCTCAGCCTTGCTTTTTTAACCAATATTTGAATTATTTATGCACCCAGGCATTTTAACGCCCTTAATACCTAGCTACAAGACAGCAATACATCTGCAGAAAAATATGCATCGATGCTGTCACTGATAAATAAGCGACTGCCGTTCCTCGTACGTGACAACAAAACTCATCTTCTCCAAAGGCCGCCGGGGAGTCAGCAGCAGAAGGTGTCACAGTGGATTAGCAGAAACGTGTTCCTACACACACAGACGTCCCCCTTCATTAAAATGCCGAGAGGGGAGATTTCAGATTGATTTCTTGAATGCCATCAAGCTAAAGGCATCCCGACCTTGTCATAAAATCCATTCTCCATTCAGGTCCCTTGGTTTCTTGACAACTTGAGAGTGAATTTAATCGCCAGACAGCACGGCGCGGGAAGGACACACGGCGTTTCGGGACGCAGAGCAAATGCAAGGTGAATGCAGTCAGATGCCATAGGGAGTAACATATGCTCTGATGTCCCAAATCATCTTCTCTGGCCTTAATGCCTCACTTACACCAGTGCCATCTCCACGTCATTTGAAAACCATGAATTTAAAAAAAAAAAAAAAAATTATCTGGCCTTAGCAGGAACACACTGATGTTGATATGCAAACTCCGGTTCTTCCCTCAATCCCAGAAGAACTGGAAGCTAAAGAAGAGTTTCTGTACCTGGTGTTAACCTCATTTTAAACACTGCCCTTTTGGAGACATTTTATGCTGTGGTATCTGATTGCAGGTCCGAAGGCCTTCAAGCTCCGGTGCTGTCAAAAGGCCAGGAGACTCATTTTATAATCTAATGAATATGGATTGCACTGCTCCAAAAATTGCATGGGCCATTCCAAAGGTCCATTCCAGCATCTATTGAAACTACCATTCATTTGCTAGATCAGTCCTTAATAACAATCTATTTATTTCTCCATAAATGCAACCATTCAGTTGCCAAAAACGTAAAGAGCTCACAGACAAACCCAACACTGATTTTTCTCCAAATACAATTTGTCCTGGCAGTCTCGCTCACCCAAATAAACTCACACCACAAAGGTATGGGCTAACAATTCATGCTTCTGGTTCAGTTTCATGCTTTCTTCTCTTCAATTTAAACATAAACATTTATACATGTATCTATAAGTATTTCAATAAACATGTTTAATCAGGCTGAACACTGAGTGGAAATCAACAGGAGTTCTCTGGCCGTGGGAAATGAAGCTGAACGTACTTGTTTCTTTCACAAAGTCATCCAACTTTGTGGCTCTGGGGTGTAAAGTCCATCTTACTTTATATTTACCCACAAGCTGCGCTCAGGAATGGGGAGAAAAACCGGTAACATGCTCAGAGACACACAAGGACTGTGTGAGAGTCAGAGTGAGAAGCAGTCCTGCGTCTTTAACGATGAGGCCATGCTTCTCCCAACAGCATCAAAATAAAAAAAGAAAGATTTAAAAAGTTGCTTGTGTCAAACAGGTCTTATAAACCAAAATACTGTGAAGTCTTTATACCCGGTTTCTACCTTTTTTAGATGTGTTGCCAGGAAGCCATTGCAAACACGGTCTAATAAACTCTTAACCGTAGCATCCCACGTGCTCAGAAAAATAGGAATCCACCACCGCATCTGGTCCCTCAGCAGCGACAAGTGGGAACCACTGTGCTACCGAGATCGAGCCCGTGGAGCCCTGTGCTCAACATGCTTCCAAAAAGGTCCAACGGTCCATTAAAGGGGGGTCACCTTTGCAGAGAGGAAGGTCCACCTGGCTGCAGGCAGCAAGTGCACGCTACTGACTGGAAATATTTCAGTTTGCAAATAGACAGGTACAGGAAGACACCAGAGGTGTTGAGAATGATTTAACTTATGCTCTTCAGTGCTACATAAGGGCTATTTTTAACTCTGACCACCTTTACTATCATCTCCCTCTTGTTGTGGACAGATAAAAGAGCACATTTGTCCATGAAGCTGTAAATCACTACATCCATGCTCCAGCCCTGCATCCTTTCCACTTATCACAGAATCATTTGGTTGGAAAAGACCTTTAAGATCATCGAGTCCAACCGTACCTGTCCACTACTAAACCATGTCCCTAAGCACCTCGTCTACCCATCTTTTAAATACCTCCAGGGATGGGGACTCGACCACTTCCCCGGGCAGCCTGTTCCAATACTTGACAGCCCTCTCCGTGAAGAAGTTTTTCCCTAATATCCAATCTAAACCTCCCCTGGCGCAACTTGAGGCCATTTCCCCTCATCCTATCGCTTGCTACTTGGGAGAAGAGACCAACCCTCACCTCACTACACCCTCCTTTTAGGCAGTTGTAGAGGGCGATAAGGTCTCCCCTCAGCCTCCTCTTCTCCAGGCTAAACAACCCCAGATCCCTCAGCTGCTCTTCATAAGACTTGTTCTCTAGACCCTTCACCAGCTTTGCTGCCCTTCTCTGGACACGCTCCAGCACCTCAATGTCCTTCTTGTAGTGAGGGGCCCAAAACTGAACACAGTACTCGAGGTGCGGCCTCACCAGTGCCGAGTACAGGGGAAGGATGACTTCCCTGGTCCTGCTGGTCACACTATTTCTCATACAAGCCAGGATGCTGTTGGCCTTCTTGGCCACCTGGGCACACTGCTGGCTCATATTCACTGCTGGCTCATACTTCAAAAGGTAAAGGTAAAGGTAAAGCTGGTAAGCCCCGGCAGATGACTTCAGCTGTGATGTCCATCCCCACTGGAAGAGCTGTGCTAGCGCTGCAGTGACCAGAAAGGAGGGGACCACGTGTCTCACCGGGGGAGCTGGGTCTCAGACTCTGATCTCAGCTCTCCCGCTGATCTGCTGGATGACCGTCAGCACATCGCCGCACTTTTCTGTGCTTTGGTGGACACCCAGAAAGAGGCGTAGATGTAAAGCCATGAAAAGGCATCAAGCAAAGCTTTGGCTTCAACATTTCTGCTCCGTGACCTCTCTCTTCAGCTGTCAACAAGTTCTGTTGTTTGATGATTTAATAGAGTAAACCCCATTGTCAAGTCTTTTAGACTTTATTAACTGCCTTTTTGGAAGACGTTTAAATGGCCTAAAGCTAACTGCGGAAATTAGATCTTGTATATTTGTCTTAAAGAAAACAAAAGGGAGGGAGAGGAAAGACAGAAACACAGCTTCCATCCCCTTCATACCTTCACTGCTGAGGGGCAGGAACCCAGCATTGAGGGCCTTTTAGCCACACCAGGACCTGGCAAATTTCATTCACTTTTTTTTTTTTTTTAAATGTCTCAGGCTGTTCAAGGCACTGCTAATTAATATCTCCTTCAGTTCCAGGCTGCCGGCAAGCTCTGCAGTTCTGAACACCTAAAACTGGAGGCTCATATTGAAAATACGATAGAAGATGCCAGGAAAGCAGAGGTGAGCCTGAACCCCGCAGGTGACCACCCCGATGTGAAGAGGTCTTCTTATCAGAGGAATCTGCCCCTGCAGTGGGAAACAGCTTCAGAGCAGAGCTGCTCTTATCTCACCACTAACATCTAGTCCTGCTCATACCAAAACAGCAAGCGGACATACCTAAATAAGCAGACATACATGTAAATGGGACATTTAGATCCAACTTTTGTTTAATCTTGATTAGCTCTAGCAGTTAGTAGTAAAACATTCTCTGCTTCTACAGTTTATTGCCTCCGAGCGCTTCCTTTGAGTGTCCTTTCCTTAACATCTCACTTTGTTTTTATGAAGGCAAATGACATCATATCATCTGGAAGCATTGAAAAAAAAAAAAAAAAGTAGGTGAGCACTGCTACATCCCCTCCTGCTCCTATTTACTCCTTGGAGCTGGAGCAGTCCTTTGGCTTGTGTTTGAACAGCACCAAGCACAAGGGGATTTCCAACCTGTGATGGGATTCTGTGTAGAACCAAGAGGTCTGGAGTAAGTGGTCACAGTGGAGGTTAGTTTTCTTCTTCTTCTTCTCCTGACATTATAAAGCTTTTCTATATGTGTCTCTAAAATTAGGGTTCTGAGCCAATTTCTGAGATCTGGCCATTGAGATCCTGTTAAATTAATTACTATTGAATTTCCTAGAGCCTTACTAAAGCTGCATGGGATTTCCAGCCAAATTGCTCATAGCCTGCAGAAAGGCAACTGGAGCACTAACGGGGATTGCTGCTCTACAGCAGGAAAGCGAAGTGAGGAGGGAGAAAGACTAAAGACAAATTGGAAAAATCTTGGTTTGGTTTGTTAGGCTCAGAGGGATTTAAGACCAAGCCTTTAGAGATTAGCAAAGCACGGGGTGGGGGTTTAAATGTCTGCACCAGCACAGCACCCAAAAGAAAAGGAAGCCAACAGCTGTTTAAGCAGTTTGACCGGGCTCAGCCGGCTGAGGTGCTCAGCCTCCAGCTCTCTTCTTTCCTCTGCAGCACTTGGGCTGATGCTCTGGGGGCAGAGCAGCAGCAGAGATCGAGGGGATGGGGAACCAACTGACTTGACGCGAGTTTTGGTGTTCTTCCACTGAATCTGACAGCAAACACTGACTTATTTTGTGTTGACCTTGTACTTCTGAGGCAAAGGGTGACCTGAGTTCAGGTTTTGACGGCACTACAGGTGGCCAGTCCAAGTCAAAACTGGTTTATAGTAATTCCCATCATTTACAATATTTCCTGGTGAAGTGCTGACCTTCTGCTGGAGAGCCCCCGCGCATGGCTTGGCCACCCAGTACTGAGCCTTGGCTTTCACGGCTCGCTCCAGAGCTGGGATATGCAACTCGTTTTGCTAGGCTATGCAGCCCTGAGCTAGCAACGTTGCACAAGCACTTACCAGGGAAGGCTGCGTAACTAATTCAGTCCAAGAAGAACAAGCAAAAGGTGAAACCGACTCAGGACCTAAAAGGTACAACCCCACTGCAAGAATTCCTTGCTGGCATTATAGCCCAAAATTCAGAAATTGCAGTTCCATCAGCTGATTGAATATTGGAGCCAAAGGACTCTTTAGAGAATTTATGTTAACAGAAGAAATAAAACGCAGGTAAAGCTAAAAAGATGCTAATGGGTTTGAGGGAGTGCTTTTTGACAGAATATGTTAGGAGGAGCGAAAGAGGAGAGACAGTTGTTCTGAAAAGGAATTATTTGAGAGTCTTTTTGATAAAAAACAAAAAAGTTTCAGAAAAATTGAGTTTTGTTCACACAGAAAAATCTAATATCGCACCACATCAACGACTAGTGCAGAATTTACAACTGGCCCCTTCCACTCCAGCCTTAAATCATCCTCCTACCTTGAAAATGCTGCTATGTTATCAGCTAGCGTTTCCTGGTCGTCTGCTCCGGATCGGTAATAATCGTACACTGATTTGGGGAGGAATTTTTTAGCATACTCTTCAAAATCAGCAACGCAAGCTGGTTTTCCAGACATGTTTACAGATCTCACAGGGTTAGTTTATTCCTACTTCCCTCTCTTTTAAGCTCTGTATTTTTGTCTGTAAATTATTAATACGGGACCTCATCAGGATTCGACTTACCTACATACAAAAAAAAAAATACACCAACTTCTCGTGTCACATTGGACTTCAGCACCATGTTATTTCATGTGGCCAAGGCCAACCTAGAACATAATGGAATAAAACACGGCAAAAAGATAGAAAATTAACCAGCAAGGAGAGAAACACGTAGGTGCAGCAAGCATGACTTAAACCTGCACTACGAGGAATGTACTGTCTCTCACGTATGCCTCTATCATCCAAAATATCCAGGAGACTGACAGAAGAGAGAGACTGTTTATGTCCAAAAAGCAAAATCCTAATTTAGATATTTATAAAAGCGGGTCCCAGCCTGGACTGGCATTTAGGACAACACCTAACACAAGCGAGTTTCCAGTTATTTCCATTAAAACCCTGGATACCGAGTCAAGTTGCAGCGACCCAGCTGCCAGGCGGCTCGGGCATCCAATACGTCCTCAGGCAAATGGCTCCTGATTTTAAAGGAATTCCAGCTCCACATCCCAGAGAGCGCTAGTTATTCTTAAAATGTTACCAAGTCAGATGCACTCACCAGCTGGAAATAAAACTAGCTTATCAACAAGACGATGCTCATCCAAAGCGTAACAGACTCGGTTAATCGGATTTCTCAATCGAATCTTGACTTAAAATTTAACAAACATACATCGTTTGCAACAGGTATACAGTATTTGTTTGACAGGGAAAACTTACAAGTACATCATGCGTGTATGTAATTCAGTTTTCCGGCTGCGCACATTCCCATTATTAACAATGCCATTTTATTAAACCCAGATTTCAGGGAGAAAGGAGAAGTCGATACCTTAATTGGAAAGAAATCCCCCGAAGCATAGTGCAAGATGTGGCAGACTTTGCAGCGTGCACCGTGCTCATCACACGCCTCTCTCTGGTGCAAGCAAACCAGAGAGCTTGTAATTCGCTCACTGTTCATTATTTGTGGTGCACGGAGAGGAAGAAATGCAATGCAACAGAAGTACGGCCGTGCCTCACTCCCTTCAGTAATTTTGGACTTGATTTTTTCATTCTTCAGCAAGGCTGAAGAACTCAGGTAACATCAAGTTAAATACACATAGACCTCTGTGAAAACCACAGCCATCTTCCTTGCTGCCGCTTTATAAATACCAACTAGGAGCACAATATTCTGCAAAAAGGGAGAAAAAATGCTTAAGATTCAAAGGAGATTGTCAAATATCTTTGGAGAAATATCTTGGGGGCTGAGGCAGGAAGGATGGTGCCAGCTGTAAGCTCAGTCTCAGGAATCATTTAAAGGGAACGATGGCACTAAGAGATTCGCAGCTATTTCTCTAACTGCTTTCCCAGATGAGGGCATCTCCGATTAAGATGTACGGGGGCTGTGGAGGGTCATTTTTATAGCTGGTCAGAATATTCATGGGAGGAATTACTGGAAATAAATATCAATATACATACAATTACACCATGAGGCATTTATGACACATCAGTGTCAAGTACAATTTAAATGCAAACTGGCTTAACGTTGATATTTCTCTGTGCTCCCAGCACAAAACTGGGGACACGTCTGCTTTCCTTTATTTAAAGTTTGCATTGCCTGTGCTAAAACCAGGTATTTATCCTAGAGCATGAGACAGTAAGCATTGCACGATAGCTAAACATTTTAATACCTGCAGCTGAATTCAACCTTAATGAATTCAAAAGCTTTTAATGTTGCAACGTTGCACAAAAATTGCTGAAGGTAACGATACTGTTTCACCACTGGTCTCCCCCTGCCCCTTTTATGTCTATATTCACTTTAAAAAAAAGAGAGTTAAGCTCTTTAAAACGCTTTCCACCTTAATCTTTCTCTCTCTCCACTTTCATGTTGATTTGCCATATTCACACGATATCAGACTGCTTTTATTTAACTGGTCATGATTTGCCACTCAGGCCAAAAGTTGTTCTTCCCTCCCCTATCACGAAGTTGCTCACACGCCGCCCTTTGCGGATCCCCCAAAATGTGCCAACCACACGCCAAAGCCCAACGGGGGGCACTGACTTCTTGCTGCAGCCCAGCCAACATGCCCTGGGAAGCTCTGCAGCCGAGTCCACCAGGAGCTGGGGACTCTTCTACTCCAGCAGTACACCCCCCCTTTCCCACTGCTGGCCAGTTTGAGCTGGGGTGCAGCAGAAACTGCCAATATCAGCGCAAAGGAAGCAAAATGAGAAGTTTAGTCTGCTGCTGAACTGGGACTATTTGGCCTCTTACAGGTAGCGCGAGCGTAATCCCTAGGAGAGCGCAGCAAACATCTCCCCAGCACATTCGAGACCGACGTACAGACCGGCTCTGACACAGCTTCCCTCCAAGTAATTGGCTCCTCATTTTAATGAATCTCTCCAGATCAGAGGTTTCCTCCGGCCGCTTAATGAGACATCAGCTGTCTGAACTTTAACCCTGAAGCAAAAGAACAGCATCTGACTTAACAGCAAAGAGTTTGCCCAAGCAGCCACGGCAAGCCTCACTGATAAAAGTCAATGCGTGATTCAATTGAAACGTCCAGATGCGATTAGGGCACGAGGGGGGGGATCCTCAACACAATCAGGGTAGCGTTAACATCCTCTCCCATATCCGCTGCTTCTCACTTGTTCCTTCGGCAGGTCACTGGGGAGTCACCAATGGAGAACCATCATGTAACTGGAGCTTGGCTGAACCAGGCTCTGCAAAGAAACTCTTCGTACTTTAGTTCAAAAAAGGGGTATCGCAAATTCTGGGAGAAAAACCCCATGGAGGGCTATTAAAACAGAGAGATACAACTTCTGGCTTAGAAAGCACTCCAATCGAAAGCCAAAAAGCATTCTAAGAAATATCACGACATGCTTGTCCTTGTGTACATCATTTGCTAGAGAGAGGGAGATCTCTACACAGCATTTTAGTCCGAACCGCTGTATCCTACTGCAGGATCAGAGAGACGACGTCGATGGTGTCCTGCCAACATGCTAAAACCTCCATAGGTGCAGGATGAGTCAGCTGGGATTTTCTCACTTCAGTTAACTACAGTAAAGATTAACTGGAAAAGTTAACTGCAGTATATAATTAAAATATTTCAATGTCCCAGTGATTACCTATTTCTCAAGGCTGTTGTGCAAAGCCGTTTTTTCAAGTAACTTTACTTACGTGGCTGTTTTGTTTCCAAATTCCCCATGAGCATTTGTGAATTTCTCCAAATAAAGTCAGAAAACACCTATTTACAGATCATGAACACTGTTAAGGCGAAGTGTTTTCAGTGAGTAGCTCACATCAATCACAGCTGAACCAATTTACTTCGGCCCCTCCAAGTCAGTCAGAGGAAACAACAGAAAATATTTGTGACTTCAGCATGAGACCAAGTTGAAAACGATGGACCTGTTGCAGGGGTGAGGATGGATTCTCAGCCATTCAGCATAAACAGTGAGCAGGTGGCCCTAAGAAGCCCCAAGGGGCGTCTATTTTGGGAAGTCAGTTGGGAAGTCTGGGGACTGCTGGGATGGAAGGAGACTGGGGCATCAGATGGAGGAACAGTTCTCCTGGGAGGATCCGGATGACTGAGCACAATGAAAACAAGCCAGGGGAGATCTACAAAGAGGTTCTCAGTGCCATTTTTGGCCCCCCCCAACGGCCCAGCGATAACCAGACATAAAAAGCGCCCTTATCAGGCGTGATCTTTTCACGTCCTTGATGAAGGACTGACGGTCAAACGCTTTGAACGACCACTGTCATTTCTGCATGCTCTGCAAGCACATGAGCTACTGGCACAGCCTGTGCCAAGGCGATCGGCGGTGCCTAGGTTCAGCTCTCACACCCCGCTGGAATTCAGATTAACAGCTGTAAAAGTCTGAAGTACCAGCAGGCTCTGAGAAATTTTAACGAGCCAAGAAAAACGGCCTTCCCATATTAAATGGAAGTTTAAATGAAAATATTTGATTACCAAATCCCCATTTGTTCCCTGCATGTTTAAATACGGAGCTTTCCTTTCCCCTCAGGAAAGACGAAGTGAAAGTTAAAGCACGCAGAGTTTTTAAAAGTGTTTTTTAAAGTGGTGTGTGATGGGTTAGGAGTGGAAGGATAAGCAGAAAATTGGAGAAAAGGCAGGCAGCTCCTGGGAAGAGCTGCAAAAGCATCCCAAGGGACATGCACCATTTCCTCCCGGGCAGCCCTTCACAGCCAAGAATGCCGGTGTTTTCTCAGTGTGCGTGTGTGTGTGTGGGTAATACTCAGAAAAGGGAAAAGGAGGGGATCCGTTTCCTTCCCATTACCACACTGAAGCCAAAAGACCTGCTGCAAAGCTACGCAGCTTTTCATTTTCAATGTGTGATCAGCTCCTAGGAGGTGGCACACACTACTCGGCAGCCCCGTTGCTGGAGCTGGCAGTTACCACTGGTCCAGTTCAAAATTCCAAGGTAGAAACTCAAGCTTTTCTACTGCTCCAGTAGAGAGAGAAAGTTATCTTCCTATTTCCTGTGTAAAAATAGAGCTTATGTTTGTCTGATTGCTTAAATGAAGTAATTTTCAAAACCCGATCAGATTTTGCCTGTAGTATCCCACCTGCCTGTTTTCATGGGGAAAATTTCATATTCTCACATCATGAGACAGAACAAGAAGCAGCTGATTAAACAGTAAAACAACAAAATGCTTGCAAGGGCTTCATTTGGTACATTTCCCCTTCAACTTTACATCAGGAAATCAAGGCAACGGAAAAGAAGAAAACCAAAGCGAATGGCAAATCACGCGACCCGTGCAGCAGTTCTGTTCACAGTGAAAGACAGTTCAGGAAACTCACCCGAAGAGAATGAATCTGTGTACTGGATCCAGCAGTCGTTCACATCATCCAAACACGTTGCAGTGATGGTTTCTGGTTCCTCGCCTCTCCCTCCAGCACACCTGACCCTAAGGCCTATTTCTTTAGCAACGGCTGCTTGCTGTGAACTACAATCAGAAAATGTGCCGTTTAGATCTGTACGCTGCTTTTTGACCACATCAGCAGGGAGAAATGTGCTGCTGTCCTCCAGATCCCACACGGAATTAGCACACCATTTGCAGAGTTAGTGGATTTCTCAGGAGGGGAGAAAAACTAACCTAACACAGAGGTATAGAGCTGAAGCCCTCAAGGGTTCGGAGTTACGCTATTTCGCCCAGCAGCCTGCATTTGAGCCCCAGCTGCATTTATACCTTCGAGAGCATACTGCTCGGACCAGAGTTACTACAGTGAAACCCTCCATCTAGGTATGCTTCTTCCAAGCATTTTTTTCACTCATGTAAGAAGAAAGCAATTCATTAATGTACAGGTTTGTTTTAAAGAGTTTAAGGAATCTCCACAAGTCACAACATCTACTATTAATTGGAAGATCAGTATTTAAAAAATTAATCTTTTGTTAATTACGCAGATGAGCCATCTACACACTGAGAAAATGAAAACTAACTACAAGAAGATCATAAATAGAAAATTTATATGGAATTTCAGTAAAAATACCCGTAGTATAAACTTGAAAGCTTTCATATAAAAGACAATCCTGTATAACATTCCCATGAAGAAAGCCCACATAACAAGCGTTGCCCAGCACGGGTGCAGCATATACAGAGTATTCCAAGACACATATACAAGTTTCACACAAATTTCGAGGAGAGGAGTTTTGAAAGGCTGTATGTATTTCTAGCCTTTTTAAAAAATAACCCACTGGATTTTTTTTGAATGACTTGCTTTTAAACATTCACGTTCAGATCCACCAGGGACTGGTTTTCAGAGTGGCACGCATCCCATTTGAAATTTAAATCAGTTCTCAAAATTCGTAAGTGATTTTTGACGTACAGCTCTAGTTTACAAGCCTTACAGCCCTATCTTTAATCAAAACATTTTGAACAATGTTAGCAGCAGCTTCTCCAAGGACATTTTGTCTATACTGAGGTTGCAAGAACAAATTCCATTTTTTAAAATTAATCATAACAGAGGACAGAGATAACAGAGCACTCAGATTGCATAAAAGGTTGATACTGACTTTTTTTTGGAAACAGACCAAGTTTAATACTGTTGTAATAGTCTAATTAGTACTATTCTTGAATGATTCAGTTAAAATGTGTTTTAATGGAAAAAAACCCTAATTCTGGAAGGTAACATCACACTCTTACTGCATAGCTAGTGGTCTTTCTGTTAAACACAAATTCAGCCTTTACAGTGTTTGCTACTTACTGTTTGCCGGGCAAACATTAGTCAAACTTGAGTATCTCCAGTATCATGCTACAATATTTTTTCCTACAAATGTTCAACTGATGTCCATGGTTGTATAGCACCTGTTTTTCTAAAGTCTTAATCACAATTTAGTGATCTTTGTAATCAGATACTCCAATACATGTCAAATACAGTCAAACCCAAGTTAGCATTAATATTCCCTACTTTATTCATGAAAACACAGGAGCAATGACATACATATTATGTTCAAGAAACCGTAGAAGCCTAAGATTGCTCATTTCTAGATTCACAAGACAGATCTATGAAGAGATGAACTGCTGTCACTTGCTGTCTGCTTACTTAATCCTTGGCTCATCAGAGGGGGATCTTGCAGTTAGGTCTATTATCATGGAAAATACTTAATATCTTCATTTTAAATAGTCCAAACTTAAGCGACATCCAAAACCAGAGGAAAAGTAAGCAGTGACTTCAGGGAATCACCACACACAGGAGCTTTCGATCTTTCTCACATCTCTCATAAACCATGTAGCTTGTAAGACAAAGTGTCGTTCGTGGTTTGTGTTTTTGTTTGTTTTTTAAATTCAAAGACACCATAATGAAATCCAGCTCTTGTGAGAACACCTTATTTGTCTAAACATTCGAAAAGTCCAAATACCTCGTCTTGAGCACTGAAAAGAGGTACGCTTGACTTTTTAATACTTCATATTCCCAACACCATACAACAAAGCCACTGTGAGGTATAAGGATGTTGTGTGTCTTTTAAAGTTAAAACCTCTTTAAACAGCTAAAGATGATTTTCGATGACTGGCTCCACATTATGACAAAAGTGATGAGAAATTGCATCAAATTTAATATTGAGATGCTCCCTCCTATACACTGAGTATCACAAGACCCTGTACAGTATAAAATATCCTCTTTGGTACACAACCAAAGTCATCATTGCCCTCAATCTGTGCTGGATACATTGCCACATATTTTTAGTGTCTGACAGTTTTGGATCCATGACTGAGGGGATATGCCTATTCTTACCTTATGCAAGTTCATGTTACTGAATATACACACCAACTCCTGCTTGTCTCATGAAATATGGTTAAAGTCTTGTTTTCATTTTAGACTTTATGAGCTCCTGCTGCACAGATAATGAAGAAAGCAAATACATCATGGAAACAACAAATCTGTGCTCTGTGCTTTTAGGTGCACAGTTCTTCCCTCCAGACAACAGTGGCCACAAACTTTTCTTAATTTTTGCAAATAAAAGCTTAGCTTGAGTTTGGGGTTGGTTTTGTGGGTTTTTGGGTTTTTTGGTGGTTTTGTTTTT